>CAJNDS010001125.1:506605-614105 GCA_905221605.1 Symbiodinium natans | reverse complement strand
AACTCTTCCTTATAAGGGAAATATAGAGATTATTATCTTGGGATGTGTGTGTGTTTTTTTTTTTTTTTTTTTTGGGGGGGGGGGGGGGGGTCGGGGGGTTCTTAAGCAAATGGTAGTATAAGCCCTTCTTCTAGGTTGGTGTGATTAAGCTCAGGACCTTAAGCTTCAGCTACTACATAGTAAGACGACCGTACGCAAGTACCACATGTTTTTCTTTACATAAAATCATGAATGTGTATATATATATATATACACATACATATCTGTTACAAATCTGTTCTTGAAAACCATTTCATGAATACCTATATATGTATATATATATATATGTATATATATATATATATAGATATACACATATATATATATATATATGTAGACATATATATATATATATATGTACATATCCGTCATTGTACAGGCTTTTCATGCCGTTGGGCGTCGCGTGTGGGCTTTAAGCCGAGCCTTCCTCCACCCTCTCCGTACAGGCACGTGGACACTCAACTTTCAACGCGAAACCCGAAACCCTAATTATCCCAAAACCCGAAACCCGAAACCCCAAACCCTAAACCCCAAACCCTAAACCCTAAACCCTAAACCCCAAACCCTGAACCCGAAACTGGGGACCCTGGGCTCCTGGCGACGGACTCCGACACGCCTGAAACCACCTCCGGTGTCGTCACCTGGGCTCGGCGCATCGTTGGGAACTGCGAGCCCCAAGCAACATGTGGGGTGGTTTAGGGTTTAGGGTTTAGGGTTTAGGGTTTAGGGTTTAGGGTTCGGGGTTTAGGGTTCGGGGTTTAGGGTTTAGGGTTTAGGGTTTAGGGTTTAGGGTTTAGGGTTTAGGGTTTAGGGTTTAGGGCCTCCCAGGGCATATGCAAACGCCGAACAAGAACCCAGACCTGGTAATTTTCGCTGGACGGCCGTCCTTTCGATGTTGGTTTAGGGTTTTAGGATTTAGGGTTTAGGGTTTAGGGTTTAGGGTTTAGGGTTTAAGGTTTAGGGTTTAGGGTTTGGGGTGTGGGGTTTGGGGTTTGGGGTTTGGGGTTTAGGGTTTAGGGCTGCAGAGGGATCCCGAATTTGAATTACCCTTAAAACCTTCTGTTGGATACTTCATCGCACCCGCAACCCCGAAGTCTAGGCTTGGGGGTTTAGGGTTTAGGGTTTAGGGTTTAGGGTTTAGGGTTTAGGGTTTAGGGTTTAGGGTTTAGGGTTTAGGGTTTAGGGGTTTTTGGTTTCAGGATCAGGCTGAAGGGTTTGGGGTTCGGCTGCACCCCTTCTTATCGTGAAATGTTGCAACCACTACAACAGGGGCCGCCTTAAGGCCTCAACCCTCAACATACCGCCGGCTTGCTGAAAGGAATCGTGCCAAAAGTTGTGAGAATGATCATACCCATGAGAATACCGAGAATTATGCCCCGCTCCTGCACCCCCTACTAACAGGTAAGTCAAGCCCAAACCCTAAACCCTAAACCCTAAACCCTAAACCCTAAACATCCCTAACCCTAAACCCTAAACACCAAAGACCTGCGCGTCGAGACGAGGCGGCGGCATTGGGCACGATACACTCCAGGGAGCTGTAGGTGCTGCTGACCTGAGAAGAAGGGTTTAGGGTTTCGGGTTTGGGGTTTGGGGTTTAGGGTTTAGGGTTTGGAGTTTGGGGTTTAGAGTTTAGGGTTCAGGGATCACCCGGAGGTTCTCGTGCAGTTAGAAGTAGGGTTGCAAGTGCCGCCCAGGTGCAACTATAAAAGGCAGGTAGCTACGGCCCTACTGGTAACCCCACTTGGAGCTACCCATGAACCCCCAAGTAGGGTTTACTTGCTGGCTCGTAGTAGGGAATGAGAGAATGAGGTACCGTATATACCCTATATGTATATATATATATG
Source organism: Symbiodinium natans (assembly GCA_905221605.1). Classification (NCBI taxonomy): domain Eukaryota; class Dinophyceae; order Suessiales; family Symbiodiniaceae; genus Symbiodinium; species Symbiodinium natans. The sequence continues at coordinate 612,222 of CAJNDS010001125.1, read as the reverse complement.
TGTGTACCCTTTAAGGGATTCTTTAGAGTTCGGGCATTGAGGCCGAAAATTTCAGGACTTCTGGGCGACGGGCAGTAAGCCCTAAAACCCCGCAGAAGAGTAACCCTAGGGCTCAAAATAGCCCAAAAGCCTTCCTTATAAGAGGGCCTTTAGGACGAAAAACCCTAACCTAAGAGTCGTTAGGTCACCGTAAAACCCTATTTCATTCCTAAACCCTAAACCCTAAACCCTAAACCCTAAACCCTAAACCCTAAACCCTAAACCCGTAAAAAACCCTGAAACCCGAAGAAGACCGAAGCTTGGCCCGCAGCCACTTCGCAGGGGCGGCCGCAGACGGTGGCTTCGACGTAGGTGTCCGCACCTGTCGCCGGGGACCCCCCCGGAAATTTAGGGTTTAGGGTTTAGGGTTTAGGGTTTAGGGTTTAGCCCTACCCCCTCTTCTGGCCCAGAGCCCCAGTCTGGGCTTGAAAACCTGGGTCTGGGCCAGATGAAGATGAAGGCTTTGCGGGGCCGGGCAACTACGGTCGAGGGGGATATTTAGATCAGCACCCCATCAAGCAAAACAAAAATCCAGAATGTAAGCAATCAGCGCCTCAGCAAGCCTGTTCTTAGTCTTTCTCATCATCCCTGGCTTTTTTCTTTGTTTTAAAGGGACCCCCCAAGGGTTAGGGCTAAGCAAAATCCGCATGTCATGTCAGATGATTCGGCATTTTAGAGGTAGCTTACCCAACCTTGGTGGTGGACCTCCTCGGACCCCCTCACCTTAGTGACCTCCTCTCTGGCTGTCTGACCTCCAGAGGAAGCTCCCTGGAAGTCCAAAGGACAAGGTAGCGACGGGTGTTAGGGAAAGACCACGAAAGCCCTGACCCCATAAGAAATTTGACAGGGTAAGGAGGCAGCAAAGGAAATGATCAAAAAGGAGACTTGGAAGCCTTATTTTCCTGACAAATATGCACTGCAGTCGTCGAGAGATAGAAAAAAAAATATATATATATATATGAGGCAGGAACCTTTACGTATGATTTGACATAGGTCTTTTGTTTATATACAATGGACTATATAAACTCTAATCTCTTTGGCCAGACACTTTCTGTTGCTGGCTCCTTCTGCCACAAAAGCAGAAGCATTTAAACCTTTGGAAGCTATTATAACTATTACATATTTAAACTTCAACAGTTCAACCCTTGTTTTTTTGAGAGAAAGGGAGTAACCACAGAATTGACGAGATTTCGGGCTTAGGGTAATGGACGGAAGGTTTCTACAAAGAAAGGGTCTAACCGAGTCTAACCACAGAACTTGACGAATTTGGTGTGTAGGGTTTAGCCGAAGGCTTTTGAAGAGAAAGGGTCTAACCGACACGCTTTTCTATACCGTATTGTTTTTACAAAACCCACAGAAGCTAACTGAAACTAAATTGCACAACGTTCGTTTCGGTTGCTTCTTTATGTGTGCTGTCTTTGTTGAATAAGTTGTTCTTTCCGTAGACCTTGCGCTATTTCTCTTTTCTCAATGCATTTTGTTTTGTTGCAGAACAACAAACTCTAATCGAAACTAAGTTGCTCAACTTCAATTCCTTTTTTCATCTCTCTCTCTCTCTCTCTGAATCATGGTGGTTTCCATAGCCTTGTGCTGCTGTTCAATGCATTTTGTTTTGTTATTGTAGTGTGAGCCACAGAATTCAATCGAAAGTCATGTGTCTAGGTCATGTGAAAGCTCTTTTATCTCTGTGTAGGTAATGAGTGCCCTTGCCTCTTCGGAAAAGGGGTCCTCCAAGGGCTCCCCTCTCTCCTTCTTCTTTTTTGGGGAATGATAGAGCTCCTTATTTACACCTTATGAAAAAGCCTTTCTCCTACTTGAAGAAGTGTTTCCTAGACAGAGATAGAGGAGATCTTCCATTTCCTCGAGAGACAGATCTTTCATTGGAAACAAATACAGGAGGACTTTCATGTCCCATTAGGAGAGAGAGGAGCTCTCTCCTGCTGCATTAAAAGATAGAGGACATCGTTCGTGTCCAGTTTTCATTTCCTATAAAGGAGAGGGGGGAGGGGGGGGGGAGGCCGGCTTAAATAGGGTTTATTTGGAAGCTGAGGGTCGTGTTGTGGTGTGGTAGATAGAAAGGACAGGGCATGAGAAAGTAACGAGAGGAGCTCTTCAATTCCCTTCCTTATCTCCTATGCTCTTTTCCTTCTTATTGCAACAGGAGAAGACAGGAAAAGGGCTTCCATTCCCCTCTTGTTCTTCCTTTCTTGTGTTTTTGTCATTTAGAGAGGAACAGGAGAAGAGGAGGGAGAGAGAATGAGAGAGGAGAGATAACAGGAATCCAATTTCAATGGAATAGCAAAGAAAAGAATAGAAGAGAGATGAATAGAGAAGAGGGAGAAGACAAAACAAGGCGCTGAGAAGATGACACTCTTCTTTATCTTTCCTCCCTCCCTTATCTCTCCCTTCCCTCTTTCTTTTCGAAATAAGAACAACTAAACAGGAAGAATTATGAAAAAAGGAGAACAGTAAGAAAAAAGAGCAGAAGAGATAGGCCGAGAAGAGGGATATGATGAAGTACGGCAAGGTCCACGCGCAAGGAGTCACCCTCTGCCTTACCTTCCACTGCTTTATCATGCAAGTTCCTGTCTTGTGTTTTATCAGATAAAAAGAAACTAGAAGGAGAGAAGGGAAAGGGAAGTGAGAGAGGAGAGAGATAGCAAGGAGGCAATTTATTTTTCTGGAAGGGTACTGAACAGAAGAGAGGAGACAAGAAACAAGGAGACGGAGGAACACAAGGTGCAAAGGAGATGGCACTCTTCTTTATCTGTAATCTCTCCCTTCCTTGTCTCTCCCTTTTCCCTCTATAATTCAACAAGACAAGACTATTCTTGCTCTTCGCAGATAGGTGCCCTCTCTCCTCTTCAGGAAGCCCCCTTGCCCTCATTTTGCTTGCTTTCTGAAACGACAAGGAAACAACACATAGAACGAGAGGAAAGGGAATGAAACAATAGGCAGTGGAGCTCTTCAATTTGTTTCCCTATCTATTTTTTCTTTTCTTTTTTCATTCAAAAAGGCAAAGAAGCTTCCTTTTGTGTGTTTTTGAGATTTAAAGGAGAACAAGAGAAGAGAAGGGAGAGATAAAGGAGAACAAGAGAAGAGAAGGGAGAGAGAGCGAGAAAGGAGAGAGAAAAGAGAGAGGAGAGATCAAAAGGAATGCAACTCTAATGGGAAGAGCAATGACAAGAATGGAAGAGAAATGAAGACAGGCGAGGGAGGCGCAAAAATCAGGCAAAGAGAAGACGGTGCTCGTTTTCATCTTTCCTCTGTTTCTTATTTTTCTCTTCTCTTGTTCATTTCCGTTAGAAAGAAAAGACAAAAGGAAGAACAATTAATGAACATGTAAGCAAACCCAGCTGATGCTCATGATTTCTCTCTCTCTCTCTCTCTCTCTCCTTATATATGGGCGATGGAACGGGTGTCCTGTTTGATCGTTTTCTGCATCTTCAAGCGAGGAAAAGGGACACCCCACAAGAAAGCACTTAGGGTGTCCCTTTTGCTCGTTTGAAGACACAGCAAGCGATTAAAAGGGACGCCCGTTTTGGATTAGCAGCAAGCCCAACTGATGCTCATGATTTTTCTCTCCCCCCATATATGGGCGATGGAACGGGTGTCCTTTTGGATCGTTTTCTGCATCTTCAAGCGAGGAAAAGGGACACCGCAAGGAAACACTCAGTCAGGGTGTCCCTTTTGCTCGTTTGAAGACACAGAAGGCGATTAAAAGGGATGCCCGTTTTGGATCGGCAGCAAACCCAGCTGATGCTCATGATTTCTCTCTCTCTCTCTCTCTCTCTCTCTCTCTCTCTCTCTCTCTCTCTATGGGGGCGATGGAACGGGTGTCCTTCCTGATCGTTTTCTGCATCTTCAAGGGGGAAAGAAGGGCACCACCCAAGAAAGAATAGTAACATCAGATGTAGGGAGGGAAATTGAAGGGCTCCTCTCTTTACTTAGTCATTCCCTTTCCTCTCTTGTTATCTGTTGTTTTCTTCGCTTCAAAAAGCAAAATGAGGGAAAGGATATTTCCTGAAGAGGAGGGAGGGCACCTATCTGTAAAGAGCAATCGTTTAGAGGGGAACAGGAGAAGAGGAGCGAGAGAGAAGGAGAGAGGAGAGATACAGGGAATCCAACTTCAATGGAATAGCAAAGAAAGAATAGAAGAGAGATGAATAGAGAAGAGGGAGAGACAAAACAAGGCGCTGAGAAGATGGCCCTTTTCTTTATCTTTCCTCCCTCTCTTATCTCTCCCTTCCCTCTTTTTTTTCGAAATAAGAACAACTAAACAGGAAGAATTATGAAAAGGAGAACAGTAAGAAAAAAGAGCAGAAGAGATAGGCCGAGAAGAGGGATATGATGAAGTACGGCAAGGTCCACGTGCAAGGAGTCACCCTCTGCTTTACCTTCTACTGCTTTATCACGCCAGTTCCTTTCTTGTGTTTTATCAGTTAAAAAGAAACTAGAAGGAGAGAAGGGAAAGGGAAGTGAGAGAGGAGAGAGATAGCAAGGAGGCCATTTTTCTGGAGGCGTGCTGCCGTGTTTGAAGAAAGCAGGGCGGTTCAACAGTACCAAATTTTCAAAACAACCTCTAATAAAATTTGGTACTGTTGAATCGCCTTGTTTTAAAGCTGGGGTGGGGCTCTACCATCATTTGCAGGCCTCTACTATGACAGAAATGCTCGCCGGTAACGGGGCTTGTAACGGAAACTGTAACGGAAAGGAGCGGAGCTGTAACGGACTTGTCGCGAAGCTGTAACGGAGCCGTGTCGGAAGGCTGCAACGGAGCGCTACCGGCTGTAGCGATGCTGTAACGGAAGCTCTAACGGAGCCGTAGCAGAAGCAACAACTTGATAACGGACCTGTAACGGAACTGTAACGGAGCTGTACAACTGAGCTGTAACGGGAGCTGTGGCGGAGCTGTAAGGGAGATGTAACGGAGCTGTAACGGAGCAGTGTAACTGAGCTGTAACGGAAGCTGTAACGGAGCTGTAACGGAGGTGCAACGGAGCTGTAACGGAGCTGTAACGGAAGCTGTAAAGGAGCTGTAACGGAGGTGCATCAGAGCTGTAACGGAGCTGCAACGGAAGTGTAACGGAAGCTGTAACGGAGGTGTAACGGAGGTGCAACGGAGCTGTAACGGATCTCTATAGGAAGCTGTAACGGAGGTGCAACGAAGCTGTAACGGAACTGTAGCCGGTGCTGTAACGGAGCTGTAACGGAGGGCCCACGGTGGGTAGCGCAAATCCCATAGTAAATGATGGTAGAGCCCCCCAATTTTAAAGGAAACAGGGCGGCTCCGTTGCCTCTTAAAGGAATGAGATACTTTTTTCGAGAATGAGAAAGTGCCGTTTCCACTTCAATAGGAAAGGAAAGAGAAGCGATATGAAGCAAGCTTCTCCGCCTCTTAAAGGAATGAGGTACTATTTATCTGAGTAGGAAATGAGAAAGTTCCTTTTCCACTTTCAATAGGAAAAGAAAGAGAAGCGATTCTGCGGCTCGGAATTCCTCTACCTGGTCCCTACCTTGTAGCTACTTACGACATCTTGGCATTAAATGAAAGAGCCATTCATTGTTGAACTCAACACATGATGAGTTTCCTCTAGCTGGCAAAAAAGGCAACCGGACTGAGATGAATAGAGCATGAGAAAGTTCCTTTCCACTTTCAATCGGAAAGGAAAGGGAAACGGTTCTGGAACTCGGAAGTCCTCTACCTGGTCTGTACCTTGTAGCTACTCTGCTTCTTGGTATTAAATGAAGAGCGCCATCGCTGTTTAACAAGACATGAAGAGTCCCTCAAAGCATGACAAACCCCCTCCAGTCCTCAGGAAGAAAAAAGACAGCTCCTATATCGCTTCATGCCCTGTAAGTCCTAATGGGATAGGGATCCATGAAGAGTTCGTCTAGCTGTAAACAGAGGCACCAATCTATTTCCCGATAGGAAAGGAGCATGACAAAGCGAACGAAGACATAAAGCCAAAAGCCCCTGTACTTCGTAATCGGAGAGGGGGGCGGGAGAGCGTGACAGAGCTTTTGCCTCTTTAAACAGCAATGAAGAGAGCTCCTCTACCTCTTATAAAGGAATGCGATACGAGAAAGTTCCCTTGCCACTTATATTAATGGGAAAGGCATGAGAAACGATTCTGGAACTCGAATTCCTCTACATGGTCTCTGCTTTGTAGCTCCTCTACTTCCTAGTAGTTACTAAATGAAAAAGCTCCTTCTCCGTCTAACTTAAAACATTAAGATTTCCTCCAGCTGTTAACATGTTAACATAGGCAGTATTTCCCACTAGGAAAGAAGCATGACAAACCCCTCCTTACCCAGTAAGAATGAAGACATAAAGCCAAACGCCCCTTTACCTTGTAACCGGCTAAGGAATGGGAGAGCGTGACAGAGCTTTTGCCTCCTTAAACGGGAACGAAGAGAACGCCTCTACCTCAAAGGAATGAGATACTCTTCTCTGATTACGCCATGAGAAAGTTTCTTTTCTCTTAATGGGAAAGGACAGAGAAGTGACTCTAGAAACTCGGAAGTCCCCTACCTTGTATATAGCTCCTCCACTTCTTGGTATTCAACGGAAGTTTGACTAGATTTTGTCCGTCCTCTATTCGGAGAAATCACGAGAAAACACAATGGCCACACTCTGGTGTGATCTACTGAATCTACTCGCTGCCTTTTTACAAAAGGAGGCACGTAGATCGCACCAGACGTCCGTCCTCTGTTTGGAGAAATCACGAGAAAACGCGACTGCAAAAATCTGGCGCGACCGACTCACTGCCTTTCTACAAAAGCAGAAGCATTTAAACCTTTGCAAGCTATTATAACTATTACTTATCTAAAACTTCAACAGGTTAACCCTTGTTTTTTGAGAGAAAGGGAGTAACCACAGAATTGAGGAGATTTCGGGCCTAGGGTAATGGACGGAAGGTTTCTACAAAGAAAGGGTCTAACCGAGTCTAACCACAGAATTTGACGAATTTGGTGTGTAGGGTTTAGCCGAAGGTTTTTGAAGAGAAAGGGTCTAACCGACGCGCTTTTCTATTCCGTATTGTTTTTACAAAACCCACAGAAGCTACCTGAAACTAAATTGCACAACGTTCGTTTCGGTTGCTTCTTTATGTTTGCTGTCTTTGTTGAATAAGTTGTTCTTTCCGTAGACCTTGCGCTATTTCTCTTTTCTCAATGCATTTTGTTTTGTTGCAGAACCACAAACTCTAATCGAAACTAAGTTGCTCAACTTCCCAATTCCTTTTTTCTCTGAAAAAAATGGTGTTTTCAATAGCCTTGTGCTGCTGTTCAATGCGTTTTGTTTTGTAGTGTGAGCCACAGAATTCAATCGAAAGTCATGTGTCTAGGTCATGTGAAAGCTCTTTTATCCCTGTGTAGGTAATGAATGCCCTTGCCTCTTCTGAAAAGGGGTCCTCCAAGGGCTCCCCTCTCTCCTTCTCTTTTAGGGAATGACAGAGCTCCTTATTTACACCTTATGAAAAAGCCTTTCTCCTACTTGAAGAAGTGTTTACTAGAAAGAGATAGAGGAGATCTTCCATTTCCTCGAGAGACAGATCTTTCATTGAAAACGAATACAGGAGGACTTTCATGTCCCATTAGGAGAGAGAGCATGCCCAGTTTTCATTTCCTATAAAGGAGAGGGGGGAGGGCCGGGGGGGGGGGTGGGTGGCTCAAATAGGGTTTGTTTGGAAGCTAGGGCTCGGGTTTTGCCCGTGGCAAAGAGAAGACGGTATTCGTCTTCATCTTTCCTATCATTCTTGTCTTTCTTCTCTCTTGTTCGTTTCCCTTTGAAACAAAAACCCAAAGGAAAACAATGAAAATGAAAGGAACTCGCTTTCTTTTTCCGTTTGGGAGCAATGAAAAGAACCGAGGAGATAAGGCGAGAGGAGGCATATGCTGAAGCATGGAGAGGGGCCACGGGCAAGCAGCTAACCCCGCTCACGTTCCCCAACCATTGAAGAAGGATAAGAAAGGCCAAGGGCCTCCATTCCCTTCATATTTTTCTTTTCTTGTGTTTTTGGCCCTGAAGAGGAGGGAGAGAGAAGGAGGAGGAGAAATAGACAGGATTGCATTTTTAACAGGAAGAGCAAAGACAACAATGGAAGAGAGAGGGATAAAGGATAAGGAAAGACAAAACAAGGCACAGAGAAGATGGGACTCTTCTTTATCGATCCTCTTTCCCTTATCTCTCCCTTCCCTTTTTCTTCTCGAAATAAGGAAAACAAAAAAGGAAGAATTAAGAGAACAAAAAAGGAGAACGGAAAGGAAAGGAAGCCGAGAAAAGGGATATGATGAAGTACGGCAAGGTCCACGCGCAAGAAGTCACCCTCTGCTTACCTTTCCCCTGCTTTATCATACAAGTTCCTTTCTTGTTTTTAAATCAGTTAAAAGGTAATAGATGGAGAGAAGGGAAAGGGAAGTGAGAGAGGAGAGATCACAAGGATGCCTTTGTTCTGGAAGCGTACTGCAAGGAATAGAAGAGACAAGAGGCAAGGGGAGGGACGGACAAAACAAGGCGCAAGAAGATGGCATTCCTCCATATCTATCATCTCTCCCCTGTCCCGTTTGAATGAGAAAAAAACCATTCTTGCTCTTCACAGATAGGTGTCATCCCTCCTCTTCAGGAAATCCCCTTTCCCTTATTTTGCTTTTTGAAACGAATAAGAACAAGAACAGGTAGGAAGAGAGGAAAGGAAAGAATAAGCAAAGAGAGGAGCCCTTCAATCCCCCTCCCTGTCTCTTATGTTCTTTTTCCTTCTTGGGTGGTATCGTTCTTTCTCCTTTGAAGATGCAGAAGACGATTGAAAAGGACACCCGTTCCATCGCCCCTATATATAGAGAGAGATATCATGAGCATCAGCTGGGTTTGCTGCCAATCCAGCACGGGTGTCCCTTTAATCGCTTTCTGTGTGTCAAACGAGCAAAAGGGACACCCCTAAGTGCTTTCTTTTGGGATGTCTTTCTTTTTGCCTTGAAGACACAGCAAACGTAAAAAAGGACGCCTGCTTCCATCGCGCATAGAGAGAGAGAGAGAGAGAGAGAGAGAGAGAGAGAGAGAGAGAGAGAGAGAGAGAGAGAGAGAGAGAGAGAGAGAGAGAGAGAGAGAGAGAGAGATAGAGAGAGAGAGAGAGAGAGAGAGATATAGAGAGAGAGAGAGAGTGAGACTGGGAATGAATGAGTGAGAGATAGAGATAGGGACAGGGAAAGAGAGCAAGATAAAGAAAGAACGAAAGAAAGAAAGATAGCGACAGGGATACAGACAGAGAGAGAGAGAGAGAGAGAGAGAGAGTTTTCTGTTCGGGGGCATCCTTTTTTCTCGCTTGAAGATGCAGAAAACGATCCAAAGGGACAGCCGTTCCATCGCCCATGGCAAAGAGAAGATGGTACTCGTCTTCATCTTTCCTCTCTTTCTCCTCTTTCTTCTCTCTTGTTCGTTTCCCTTTGAAACAAAAACCCAAAGGAAGAACAATGAAAATGAAAGGAACTCGCTTTCTTTTTCCGTTTGGGAACAATGAAAAGAACCGAGGAGATAAGGCGAGAGGAGGCATATGCTGAAGCATGGAGAGGGGCCACGGGCAAGCAGCCAACCCCCAACCATTGAAAAAGGATAAGAAAGGCCAAGGGCCTCCATTCCCTTTGCTTTTTCCCTTTTCTTGTGTTTTTTGTCTTTGAAGAGGAGGGAGAGAGAAGGAGGAGGAGACATAGACAGGGTTGCATTTTTAACAGGAAGAGCAAAGACAAGAATAGAGAGATGAATAAAGGAGCAGGAAAGACAAAACAAGGCACAGAGAAGATGGGACTCTTCTTTATCGATCCTCTCTCCCTTATCTCTCCCTTCCCTTTTTCTTTTCGAAATAAGGACAACAAAAATGACAAAAATGACGAACTATGAAAAAAGGAGAGAGTAAGGAAAGGAACAAAAGAGATAGGCCCTTGAAATGGGTCTGAAATTTGCAGTCTCCCAGGAAGAGGGACTGTAAAACCTAGGAAAATGCTTTTTCCAAATTTTAAGGACTTGAAGGAATTTAAAGAGTTTGTGGGGGCGCGGAGCCGTGACTCATTTCACGCCCTGACCGAGTCACTGTTTGTGTTGAGGGGGCACGGAGCCGTGACTCATTTCGGCCCTGAAATGAGTCACTGCTTTCGTTGAGGGGGCACGGAGCCGTGACTCATTTCAGTCCCAACTAATTGAAATAATTTAGATAAAATTTGAATCATTTAAGTAATGTAAACGGGCCTGCAGAAAGGCACGGCTCGATTTGGCCAAATTTTGCCGGGCAGCCTCCGGGCAAAATTTGGCCAAATCGGGCTGCTCTTCGTATGCGATGAGAAATGCGCGGCTCGATTTGGCCAAATTTTGCCGGGCAGCCTCCGGGCAAAATTGGCCAAATCGGGCTGCTCTTCGTATGCGATGAGAAATGCACGGCTCGATTTGGCCAAATTTTGCCGGGCAGCCTCCGGGCAAAATTTGGCCAAATCGGGCTGCTCTTCGTATGCGATGAGAGATGCGCGGCTCGATTTGGCCAAATTTTGCCGGGCAGCCTCCGGGCAAAATTTGGCCAAATCGGGCTGCTCTTCGTGAGCGATGAGAAATGCGCGGCTCGATTTGGCCAAATTTTGCCGGGCAGCCTTCGGGCAAAATTTGGCCAAATCGGGCTGCTCTTCGTGTGCGATGAGAAATGCGCGGCTCGATTTGGCCAAATTTTGCCGGGCAGCCTCCGGGCAAAATTTGGCCAAATCGGGCTGCTCTTCGTATGCGATGAGAAATGCGCGGCTCGATTTGGCCAAATTTTGCCGAGCAGCCTCCGGGCAAAATTTGGCCAAATCGGGCTGCTCTTCGTATGCGATGAGAAATGCGCGGCTCGATTTGGCCAAATTTTGCCGGGCAGCCTCCGGGCAAAATTTGGCCAAATCGGGCTGCTCTTCGTATGCGATGAGAAATACGCGGCTCGATTTGGCCAAATTTTGCCGGGCAGCCTCCGGGCAAAATTTTGCCAAATCGGGCTGCGGGCAGCCCCCGGGAAAGATTGGCCAAATCGGGCTGCTCTTCGTATGCGATGAGAAATGCGCGGCTCGATTTGGCCAAATTTTGCCGGGCAGCCTCCGGGCAAAATTTGGCCAAATCGGGCTGCTCTTCGTATGCGATGAGAAACGCGCGGCTCGATTTGACCAAATTTTGCCGGGCAGCCTCCGGGCAAAATTTGGCCATATCGGGCTGCCATGCACAAAATCTGCCTGGATCTACGCGGGGCTGTTTCTTACAAAAAAAGTGCCGCGTAGATCCAGGCAGATTTTGTCCTTCGTGTTTTTTGACAAAACACCATGGGGGCTCGTCATTTAGTATTGGGGGGAGGCCCGGACTCGTGATTTAGTATTGGGAGAAGGCCCGGGCTCGTGATTTAGTATTGGGAGAAGGCCCGGGCTCGTAATTTAGTATTGGGAGAAGGCCCGAGGCTTTTTAAATAGTTTGAAAAGTTTTAAAAGTTTTAATAGTTTTAAAAGTTTTAAAAGTTTTGAAAGTTCAGGAATCTCATGGCCGGTTAGTATTGGAAGGAGGCCCGGGCTTGTAGTTTAGTATTGGGGGGAGGCCTGGGCTCGTAATTTAGTATTGGGGGCAGGCCTGGGCTCGTGATTTAGTATTGGGGGGAGACTCGGGCTCGTAATTTAGTATTGGGGGGAGGCCCGGGCTCGTAATTTAGTATTGGGGGGAGGCCCGGGCTCGTAATTTAGTATTGGGGAGAAGCCCGGGCTCGTAATTTAGTATTGGGGGGAGGCCGGGGGCTCGTGGTTTTGTATTGGGGAGAGGCCCGGGGCCCTGTCCAGGAAATTCCTGAACTTTTAAAACTTTTAAAACTTCTAAAAAAATAAAAAACAAAAAACTATTAAAACTATTAAAACAATTAAAAAAGCTTCGTTTTAATAGTTTTAATAGTTTGGGAGGCTTTTTAAAAATTCAAACTATTAAAACTATTAAAACTTTAAAAAGGAAAAGGCCTGGCCTTGAGATTCCCGAACTTTTAAAACTTTTAAAACTTTTAAAACTATTAAAACTATTAACACTATTAAAAAGGCTTATCTTTAATAGTTTTAATAGTTTAGGAGGCTTTTTAAAAGTTCAAACTATTAAAGCTATTAAAACTATTAAAACTATTAAAACTATTAAAACTATTAAAAAGAAGCCTTTTTGAATAGTTTTAATAGTTTTAATAGTTTTAATAGTTTTAAAAGTTCAGGAATCTCCTGGCCAAGGCCGTTTCTTTTTAATAGTTTTAATAGTTTGGGAGGCTTTTTAAAAGTTGAAACTATTAAAACTATTAAAACTTTAAAAGGAAAAGGCCTGGCCTGGAGATTCCCGAACTTTTAAAACTTTTAAAACTATTAAAACTATTAAAAGGCTTCTTTTTAATAGTTTTAATAGTTTAGGAGGCTTTTTAAAAGTTAAAACTATTAAAACTATTAAAAGTAGTTTAATAGTTTTATTTTAAAAAGGTTCAGGAATCTCCTGGCCAAGGCCGTTTCTTTTTAATAGTTTATAGTTTGGGAGGCTTTTTAAAGTTGAAAAACTATTAAAACTAAAAAAGGAAAGGCCGGCTGGAGATTCAGAACTTTTAAAACTTTTAAAACTATTAACCTTAAAAAGGCTTCTTTTTAATTAGTTTTATGTTTAGGAGGCTTTTTTTAAAAGTTTCCAAACTATTAAAACTATTAAAACTATTAAAAAGAAACCTTTTTAATAGTTTTAATAGTTTTAATAGTTTTAAAAGTTTTAATAGTTTCAAAGGTTCAGGAATCTCCTGGCCAAGGCCGTTTCTTTTTAATAGTTTTAATAGTTTGGGAGGCTTTTTAACAGTTGAAACTATTAAAACTATTAAAACTATTAAAACTATTAAAACTTAAAAAGGAAAAGGCCTGGCCTGGAGATTCCCGAACTTTTAAAACTTTTAAAACTTTTAAAACTATTAAAACTATTAAAACTATTAAAACTATTAAAACTATTAAAACTATTAAAAAGGCTTCTTTTTAATAGTTTTAATAGTTTAGGAGGCTTTTTAAAAGTTCAAACTATTAAAACTATTAAAACTATTAAAAAGAAGCCTGTTTTAATAGTTTTAATAGTTTTAATAGTTTTAATAGTTTTAAAAGTTTTAAAAGTTTTAAAAGTTTTAAAAGTTTTAATAGTTTTAAAAGTTCAGGAATCTCCTGGCCAAGGCCGTTTCTTTTTAATAGTTTTAATAGTTTGGGAGGCTTTTTAAAAGTTGAAACTATTAAAACTATTAAAACTTTAAAAAGGAAAAGGCCTGGCCTGGAGATTCCCGAACTTTTAAAACTTTTAAAACTTTTAAAACTATTAAAACTATTAAAACTATTAAAACTATTAAAACTATTAAAACTATTAAAAAGGCTTCTTTTTAATAGTTTTAATAGTTTAGGAGGCTTTTTGAAAGTTCAAACCATTAAAACTATTAAAACTATTAAAACTATTAAAACTATTAAAACTATTAAAAAGAAGCCTCTTTTAATAGTTTTAATAGTTTTAATAGTTTTAATAGTTTTAAAAGTTCAGGAATCTCCTGGCCAAGGCCGTTTCTTTTTAATAGTTTTAATAGTTTGGGAGGCTTTTTAAAGTTGAAACTATTAAAACTATTACAATTTTAAAAAGGAAAAGGCCTGGCCTGGAGATTCCCGAACTTTTAAAACTTTTAAAACTATTAAAACTATTAAAACTATTAAAACTCTTAAAACTATTAAAACTATTAAAAAGGCTTCTTTTTAATAGTTTTAATAGTTTAGGAGGCTTTTTAAAAGTTCAAACGATTAAAACTATTAAAACTATTAAAAAGAAGCTTTTTCAATAGTTTTAATAGTTTTAATAGTTTTAATAGTTCAGGAATCTCCTGGCCAAGGCCGTTTCTTTTTAATAGTTTTAATAGTTTGGGAGGCTTTTTAAAAGTTGAAACTATTAACACTATTAAAACTTTAAAAAGGAAAAGGCCTGGCCTGGAGATTCCCGAACTTTTAAAACTTTTAAAACTATTAAAACTATTAAAACTATTAAAACTATTAAAACTATTAAAACTATTAAAAAGGCTTCTTTTTAATAGTTTTAATAGTTTAGGAGGCTTTTTAAAAGTTCAAACTATTAAAACTATTAAAACTATTAAAAAGAAGCCTTTTTTAATAGTTTTAATAGTTTTAATAGTTTTAGTAGTTTTAAAAGTTTTAATAGTTTCAAAAGTTCAGGAATCTCCTGGCCAAGGCCGTTTCTTTTTAATAGTTTTAATAGTTGGGGAGGCTTTTTAAAAGTTGAAACTATTAAAACTATTAAAATTTTAAAAAGGAAAAGGCCTGGCCTTGAGATTCCCGAACTTTTAAAACTATTAAAACTATTAAAACTATTAAAAAAGGCTGCTTTTTAATAGTTTTAATAGTTTGGGAGGCTTTTTAAAAGTTCAAACTATTAAAACTATTAAAACTATTAAAAAGAAGCCTTTTTTAATAGTTTTAATAGTTTTAATAGTTTTAATAGTTTTAATAGATTTAATGGTTTTAAAAGTGTTAATACTTTTAAAAGTTCAGGAATCTCCTGACCAAGGCCGTTTCTTTTTAATAGTTTTTATAGTTTGAGAGGCTTTTTAAAAGTTGAAACTATTAAAACTATTAAAACTTTAAAAAGGAAAAGGCCTGGCCTGGAGATTCCCGAACTTTTATAAAACTTTTAAAACGATTAAAACTATAAAAACTATTAAAGCTATTACAACTATTAAAACTATTAAAAAGGCTTCTTTTCAATAGTTTTAATAGTTCGGAAGGCTTTTTAAAAGTTGAAACTATTAAAACTATTAAAAAAAGCTTCTTTTTAAAGTTTTAATAGTTTAGGATGCTTTTTTTGAAAGTTCAAAACTATTAAAACTATTAAAACTTTAATACAGAAAGCAGCCATGTCAAATAGTACATAGAGGTTCCTCTTACATATATATATATATATGGGTCACCGCCTATAGCGGTTCCCCTGTGTTTTTTGCACATTCCCTTAAACCATCTAACCAAGAATCCCTCAAACCATTAAACCAATGGTCTCCCCCCTAAACCATTAAACCATTAAAACATACCATTAAACCATTAAACCAATGGTTTCCCCCTTCTGAAAATCCCCTAAACCATTAAACCATTAAACCATTAAACCATTAAACCATTAAACCATTAAACCAATGGTTTCCCCCTTATGAAAATCCCCTAAACCATTAAACCATTAAACCATTAAACCAATGGTTTCCCCCTTATGAAAATCCCCTAAACCATTAAACCATTAAACCATTAAACCAATGGCTTCCCCCATATGAGAATCCCCTAAACCATTAAACCATTTTCATGGCGGGCAACCATTGGTTTAATGGTTTAATGGTTTAATGGTTTAATGGCTTAATGGCTTAGTGGCTGAATGGCTTAATGGCTTAATGGTTTAAGGGATTTTCATAAGGGGGAAACCATTGGTTTAATGGTTTAATGGTTTAATGGTTTAATAGGGGATTCTCATAAGGGGGAAACCATTGGTTCAATGGTTTAATGGTTTATTGGTTTAATGGTTTGATGGTTTAATGGTGCTCCTGCCGAGGTACCTCGACCGCATCTTTTCTGCTCCTAAACTTCTGATTCGCAAGCAGTGTCCCCTGTATCCTTTCTGCTCCGAATATTCTGAATCGCAAGCAGTGTCTCCCGTATCTTTTCTGCTCAGAAGTATACGTATACTATATGGGATTGCGCCTTAAACCCTAATTCTTAAACTTTAACTCTATAGGGCTTAAAGCTTCGGGTTTAGGTTGAATTGCCGGCTTAGGTTTAAGTGCCTCAATCTTCAACCCTAAACCTGTCAACCTTAACCCTGTAGGGTTGGGGCGCCTACATCATGATCGGATTTGACGAGCTCTGCGGAAATTTCTATATGACAAGGTTATAACTTATTGCTGTGGTTATAACTATGGGTTAGGGTTTGATTTTTATACACTTATGTAAACCCATAAGAATAAGGGGAGCCCCATCACGCCCCCAACAAGCGAAATATCCCAAATACTTTACCTTAGCTAAAATATCTCAAGCAACCATCCCCCGATACGCAATTCCTGAATTCCATCATTTAACGATATAGTTTGTGTATATGTTGAGTCCCAGCAAGTAGTGAAAGTGACGAGCTCTGCGGATATATGTACATGACAAGGTTATAACTTTTTGCTGCGGTTATAACTATGGTTCAGGATTTGATTGATATACATGTAAATTAGCCTATAAGAAAATGAGGGTAACGGTAACCCCATCACGCCCCAAAAAGCAAAACAAAACCTCTATCCTAAAATCTTTACCTTACCTAAGATAGCTCAAGCAAAACAAAAACTCTATCCTAAAATCTTTACCTTACCTAAGATAGCTCAAGCAACCATCCCCCGATAAGCAAAACTTGAATTATCCTCTTTGTTTATATTTTGAATCCCATGAAGTAGTGGAAGGACATTTGCTCACAGTATTCTCGCGTCACCGGGACGAAAGCGCTACAAACGTAGGCATAACCCTATGGGATTCAAGGTTTGGGGATTTGAGCCCCAAGCGCTCTGGGGTTTTAAGGTTCTATTGTATAGGTAATTAATGCCCAAACCTTAAACCTAAACCGTTAAACCCTATAGGGTTCAATGGTTCGACAACCTAAGGTCTGGGCATGTATACCTTCAGTACCCTTTAGGGTTAAAATCTTTGAACCTTTGGGAGCCCTATAGGGTTTTACGGTTCTGACCCTAAACGAATCAGGGTTAAGGTCTGAATGCCCGAACTTCAAACACTTAAGATTGAGACTTTTCGAGTTTTCGTTTTAAATGCCTAAATCCTAAACCCCAACCCCTTAAACCTTAACTCTATAGGGTTTAAAGGTTCGGGTTTAGGTTGAATTGCCGGCTTAGGTTTAAATGCCTCAATCTTCAACCCTAAACCTGTCAACCTTAACCCTGTAGGGTTGGGGCGCCTACATCATGATCGGATTTGACGAGCTCTGCAGAAATTTCTTTATGACAAGGTTATAACTTCTTGCTGCGGTTATAACTATGGTTCAGGGTTTGATTTCTATACATGTAAATAGCCTATAAGAAAATGAGGGTAACCCCGTCACGCCCCAATAAGCAAAACAAATCCTCTATCCTAAAATCCTTACCTTACCTAATATAGCTCAAGCAACCATCCCCCGTTAAGCAAAACCTGAATTCTATCATATAACGATATGGTTTGTTTATATTTTGAATCCCAGGAAGTAGTGAATAGGACATTTGCTCACAGTATTCTCGCGTCACCGGGAAGAAAACCCTACAAACGTAGGCATAGCCCTATGGGATTCAAGGTTTAGGGATCTAAGCCCCAAGCCCTATAGGGCTTTAAGGTTCTATCGTACAGGTAATGCCTAAACCTTAAACCCTAAGCCTTTAAACCCTGTAGGGTTGAATGGTTCAAGAAAACCTAAGGTCTGGGCATGTATACCTTCAGCACCCTTTAGGGTCAAAACCTTTGTTCCTTGTAGAGCCCTGTCGGGTTTTAGGGTTCTGACCCTAAACGGTTCAGGGTTAAGGTTTAACTACCCGAACTTTCAACCCTTAAGGTTAAATCTCTATGGGTTTAGGTTTAAAGTTTAAAAATACCGAAATCTTAACCCTAACCGCTTAACCTTAACTCTATCGGGTTGAACGGTTAGGGTTTAGGTTTCATTGCGGGCTGACGTTTAAATGCCTGAATCTTAAGCCCTAAACCTGTCAAACTTAACCCTATAGGTTTGGGGTACCTACATCATCATCGACTTGTTGCTGTGGTTATAACGATGGTTTAGGGTCAAAATATATACATTTATGTAAACCTAAAAAATAAGGGGAACCGCAATAGGCGGACGCCAATATATATATATATATATATATATTTTTTTTTTAACACACGGGGCTTGATGAATATGTGTGCAGGCTTAGGGAGACGTGAGTCTTTGTGAGCTTCGATCTTGTTTGCCTGGATTCAGCGTGCGCGTGGTGCTCTAACACTATGTCACGACCTCTCTGCTCGCTTGCACATCCGATCAACCATGATCAATCGGACATTGATAACTAGGGTCCTCGCTACCTCACGCTTTGCATACCCCAGATTTACAAAAAAAAAACCGACGAACCCTTTGTGTAAAGCCAAGAACTCAAAATACAGTACCCCCAACGCATTGGATTTTTGGATTTTACGAGTTTGTTGGGGGAGGGAGGGAATGATTACAATTTTATTCTGAACGTGGTGTTTTTGCCCACTCCCTCCACAAAGTGGGTTGTTCACAAGGTTGCTCAGCTAAATGGAAGAACCTCGGGCAATTTCCTGCGCAGGGTTCTACTGGAGTCCCACTGCCTACCTGCAGGAGCCAACAGGGCGCGCGGTCACCAAGGCACCAGTTCCAAGAGAAAAAACCTAATTTTGCTAACCTCCCCTCGAACCACTCAAGATGAGCCCTCATCTGGCCCAGACCTATAGGGTTTCGAGCCCAGAATGGGGGTCTGGGCCAGAAGAGGCCTTTTTGTGGGGGATGGGGGTTACGGGGGATGGGGCTTTGGGGGCGGGGGAGGATTTGGGGGGGGGGGGGGGGGGTCTGCATGGGCCCTTACTAGTTCTCCTGTCTCCGACACTCTCAAACAGCGATTTTGTACATGCTCGAGCGATTCACCGAAAAAGTGGGTATTCACGGTCGTTTCACGGGGTTCTCACGCGGTTCTCACGGGGTTCTCACGGGGTTCTCACGCGATTTTCACGCGCTTTTTTTCCTGTTAACTCATCTTTCGCGGAATAACATCGCGCTTCGTGTTTTTGCAAGCTTTTCCCTGCCAACCTCAATCTTTCCCAAGCCCCTTCTTCTCGCCCCCTTCCACTGAGCGCAGGCTGTGTCCTGACACTTATCTGCAGAGTCCGACCCCTGAAAAGCAGCAGTGGTGGGTGTATCGTGAAGTTCTTATTTGACCGTGACTTGTCTCAGCAACGTCGTCCGAACGCCCTTTTCCCTGACGTGTGCTTGTTGGAAAGCTTCTTCTCCTTTGCTTGCTCGATACATGTGATGTCACTGCTGAAGCGTGCAAAAATCTCAAGAGCGCTGTCCAAGGACATTAACATCTAGGAAAGTTCTGATGTGTGTCTGTGTGGAGTATTTCTGGCATTGCTTTCTGCATGCCAGCACCTGTTTGTTTAGGGAAGATGTGTAAAGACCTTGCTTTTCAGGACCGTGCTTTCTATGAGTCAGTTGAGTTGCGTTCAATTGATCGTGTCGGGTTGGTGCACACATCTTTTTCTCATGCCCAGCTATGAACGATGGCGATTTCCTTTAGTTGAAGTTGTTGCATCAGAATCAAAGCACATGGCCCAAGTATGAAAATACACAGGCGATGGCTTGTGAGCCCATAGGTCCAACTGTAAGCATCGGAGCACACTCTCGACATGTGCCTCGAGACTACCAGGCCTAGACAGCACCAATATCACCACTATCGCAAAGACACTAGCTACAGCTATTGTTTACTCTGCTTTGCTTGGTGGGAATCAGACAGCCCTTAGAACCGATGCAGAGATACATCTGGCTTGAAGAAATTGGCGCCGAAGTCGGAAATATGACGTGAAACTCTGCAAAACCTCCGATATTCCACTTCAAAAGTTCTAAAGGTATTGGAAATCCCAGAGTTCATAAAAGACAAGGTTACCGCGTCCGACGGCAAAAGACAAGGTAGCCACGTCTGCGGACCGCCAGGGAGCTTACCCAACCCCCTCCCCCCACTTGAGGTGGGGCTCCCCCTGGGCCCCTTGGTGGTGGACCTCCCCGGACCCCCTCACCTCAGTGACCTCCTCTGACCCTCTCTGACCTCCCATGAACTTGACTTAAAAACCTCTGAACCGACGAAAACGAGAACTTCACCTCAGAATCTGAAAGGCGCTAGGGGCTCAGAGACTCAGGAGGGTATGTCGGACTTAGGTTTAAGGGGCATATCATATCATAGGGCTTCAGGAGTAGCCCACACTTTTCCTTGCTCTTGTGAACTCGAGTTGGAGGTGCACAGTTTACTCTGCTGGCTTGAAAAGTTCGGACTACCCTTCTGGCTTGCAAAACCGGCCCTCTGCTCTCTGCCGTCCGCTGCCATCTGCAGCTGCGAAAAGAAAGCCCATGATGCGGTCGATCACCTGGCTGACAGGGTGAGGCTGGTCGGAAAGAATCGATGTTTTTAAGACGGGTTTAGGGTTCTGGGGTTTACTAAACCCTAAACTAAACCCTAAACTAAACCCTAAACCCTGTCACCCTGTCACCCTGTAACCCTAAACCCTAAACCCTAAACCGCAACCCTAAACCCTAATAACCCTAAACCCTAAACCTAAACCCCAACCAGCCGCAACCAGCCCCCCAGCTTTCGAGGCCTACCTTTAAGGTTTTAAGGTTCTGGGTTTCAGGCATCAAGTTTGGGGTTAAGTGTCTGACGTAGCCCACACTTTTCCGGCGGACTTTTCCTTGCTCTTGCGAACTCGAGTTCGAGGCACCACAAAGTTTGGACTACTCTTCAGGCTGGAAAAGTTCGGACTGCCCTTCTGGCTTGCAGTTCGGGCCCAGCGATGCAGAGATGCTCTTAGCCTTGTGGCCAAGACTTTCACAGCCACCCGCGGAATCCTGCGCAAACGACTGGCTGACCATCGGGCACTCCTTTCGCTCTTGCTTCCAGCAGCCTTCCTCATGTTGTGGAGTGTCTTGCTGCCTTCACCCAAAGGAAACTGTGCCACCTTCTTATTGTAGGCCTTCATGTTCCGGCCCATGAAGACAAGCTTCTCGGGCGAAGGCACTGTCTCGAGCCAGGCCCTCAAAAGAATTAAACCATCAGTGCCGTCTCCAGCAATACCAGCGAACTTCAAAAGTGCCCTTTCCACAACCCGCTTAGTATCTGCATTGCCGCGCGCAAAGTGCTTCAGCAGGCTGCCTGCTGACTCACACAAGCAGGAAGAGCTGACAATACTCCCAAGGATGTGGAAGGCAAAAACAAAGGCTCGGACCTCGGCTGTTTTCGGGCCATACCAAAGTTTGTCTGTATGGATGAGGCGCCACAGGGCTCTCCAGTCCAGCATCCGAAAGCGACGGAGCCCAGGCTCCAACCAGATCTGTGTTTCGTACTTTTCGCTGTGGGCCAAACGCCACCAGTGCCTGCAGGGGTACTGGTGCTGAGAGTGTCACCAGTGCTCTGTTCGACAGGGCGACAGGGTGTGTGAGGGCATCTTGGCGTTGGGGACTGGTGCGAGATTGTGGAAGTGATTGACGAAGCCGACAATCCCAGTCAGCACGCAATACAGGTACTTCTCGGACTTTGCGTCGTCGTTGACGGCGAGGGGGACTCGGGCGATGCGCTGTGTGGCATCGCAGTCGGACGCAAAGATGGTGGCCGTTGTGAGGGACTCGAACCATGCCCTTATTGTTCAAGGCTCTGAGCACACAAACGAATTGAATTGAACAGCAAGCACGACATGGACCCTGAAAGTCAGATGAGTGGCCCTTTGCATGGTATCGTCGTGTCCTTCTTCAACTGCTTGTTCGTGATGAGCCCCACGCCCACTACCATCGATGCTGTCGTGCTTGGCGTCGTTGCAACTCGGACACCGAATTTCGTCATGGCAAGGAAGCTCCGGCGTGAGATCACCTTAGATCAGATCAGACACACGGACTCTCAAGCACAGCCCACAGAAGCTTAAATTTTCAAACTGTTGACATGCTTCAAAGACCATGTCACTGAACGAACCTTGCTCTCGGAGTGGTACTCGGGCGACTCCTCATCACTGTCGGCCTGGGAGTTTTCGGCAAGGTCCGTTCGGTCAAGAAGGTCGTCCATCTCAACACAGCCGATGAAGTTCCCGCCCTTGTCGTTGCTGGAGGTGCCAGGCCCTACATCCCCGCCCTCACTGTCGCTGACATCGTCAGGACCCTCAGCCTTAAGCTCGGCTTGGTTGTCACTGTCAGCTGTGGCCTTGTTCGGACTCAAGGCATTCTTCTTCCCTGTTGCAGAGGGTCGGGTGTCAGTGACTGCCTTCTTTGCGAACTCGATCATGTCATTCTTGACCACATCGATGCTGAGAGCAAAGTTGTGCCTGTTGCCGACATAGAGCACTTTTGTATCTTCATCAGGATTGGGCATGGGCTTGTTCGGCATCTTGATAAGGCATTGCACTTCGGACGGCATGACTTTGCCGAACATGCGGTTGAACTCCAAGATCCCTTTGAGGAGCCCAGTGGCAAACGGAAGTGGGAAGAGAACGATGACAAGCTCAATGTAGTTGGGCAGGATGCTCAATAGCTGTATCATGAAATCGGGCGCAATACCGTTCTGCCACGTGTTCCGCAAGTGCTTCTGGGTACCTCCGGCCTCAGACTCACTCACAAGTGCAGTGTTTCTGTCAGTTTCTGTTGGAACAGCTGCATGTCACATGCTGCATGCTGTGTGTTTTGCAAACTGTTTATGACTGCTGCAGGCCTCGGGCATGTCATTGTCCTCCTCCTCTTCAGCGGGGATCTCGTCCTCATTGTCTTGGTCGTCGTCTTCGGTCTCTTTTCTGGCCGGGCCCTCGCCCTCACCATCATTATCAGGGCTGACCTCAGACTTGGCCTTCTTCAGGGGGCTTTCCTTGAGAGTGCCTATCACCATGCCTTCCATGTGTGCCATGATCGGGCAGTTCTGCTTGTCTGTCGGTTTCGGACCACAAGTCGGACAAACACGAACACGCAGGAAGGGATCAGGGTACCCGTTCGCCACATTGATGACCTCAGACTCAGACACATGGAAGAGAAGAGCAAGATCACATGGTTTGCTCGATAGGGGGTGTGGGCCTGGGGCTGGGGGAAGGGTAGTTTTATGCTCACAGGTTTCAGCTTTGGACACCTTTGGCTTTAGACTGCGAGTTTGTCGGACAGTTTATACATTGAGGCCAATACTGCGAGCCTGATTTAAGTGTCGTGTGGCCCTTTAGGCTTCAGCTTTTAACCTATTAGGTTTAGGCAGGCTGTCAGGTTTCCTGCTTCCAGTTCTCAGGGCTGGGGTCAGGGTTTGGGCCCTTACTGTTTCAGCAAGGTAGGATCTTTTATTCTTTTCTGGCCAAGAGTCAGCTGGCAGCCAGCCGCAATCGGTGGCTGACTGTCCTCGGGCAAAGCACAGGAATTCCACATACGTGGACCCTTGTGATGTAGAACTCGTGCTGCCCCTGCTGCTGCTGCTTGGTGAGCCATTCGCGTGCTGAACCACACAGCTGATGTAGGGTTGCCATATCAGCGCAATCTTGTTGACGCACTCCTTCTGAATGGCCTGTTTCAAGGCCGCTTCCGGATTCACTCCCAAATGTGCTAATAATCCCTTTCCCTCCCGATTTCCTGATTCCCTCTAGCCTCTAATACAAATACACCCCTAATATAATATGAATACCCTAAACCCTAAGGTTAAACCCTAAACCCCCCCTGGGTAAACCCTTAACCCTAACCCTAAATCCTTAATCCCCAATACCTAAACCCGAAACCCCTAACCCCTAACCCTTAACCCTTAACCCTTAATCCTTAACCCTTAAACCCTGAGGCTAAGGCTACTAAGCCTACAATCGGCTACAAGGACTGGTCGTTTTTGCTCGGACAAACGATCAGAACTCGGGCCAAAGAGACTAAGAGCAGAGCATCGTGGCAGTGCTAGTGCGGGGCAACCCACCACCACAACCACGACGGGCCAAAGAGAACAAGAGCAGAGCACATCCCCAGCAAGCAGCAGTGAACGACAAAGGCCTCCCCCACCACGGCGCTGCTGCAGGACACACCTGCCACGGGACACACCCAGCAGCGCCAGTCCCAGTGCCCGGCCAACAGCACTGAACATGGGCCAAAATTGTCCAAGCCCCCGCAATCCCCGGGTCACAAGGGATCCCGGTTGGAGCCCGGGTGCTGTAGCCCAACAGACAAATGTCTGTGGTCTTTGGACAGGGCTGGAGGCACCGTGCTGGGTAGGACGGAGCACGCAGCACGCAGAGGCACCGACAGAGACGGGGGGTCGGAAGGTGGGGGCCGGGGGGGCGGGTGTCAGACCGCCCGGGGGGTGTACCAAACAGCAAGGCGCAGCACACAACATCAAGAACATGGCAAGTGACCTCCCCTGAGTGTGACCAATGGCACCCGCCAGCTGCTCTGGTGGCACAGAGTGCTGGCACACAGCCACACTCGTGCACGGAAGCCGGCATCGCATCCCCAGCAGGCGCTTTAGCCAACAAGTGGCACGTTGGCCTCAAGGATGACACACTCTTCGCCCACACACGGTCAACTGTGTGAGGACACACCTGGCACTGCTGACATCCGCAGCCCGTGTGCGCATGATGTGCCGTGGGTAGACGATGACAACAGGACATCATGACCAGCAACGAAGCAAGCTCAACATGCAGAACATGATTCCTTGCAAGTTCAACACATGCACGGGTGTGGGTGGGGGTGGGATGGGGGGGGTGGGGGGGATGGGGGGGAGTTGGGGGGGGTGGGGGGGGGGGGCCGAATGTGGGTGGGGGGGTGGGCAGTGGGTGGGGGGTTAAATTGGGGGAAGGATTATGTGAAAACTCTTCAATCCCTGCGCAGAGCAAAAACCCTCAAAAGACAGCTGAAGCACTGAACCACATGCCGACTCAACATGAAACATTCATGCTTGAACAAACGTAACCCTTTAAACCCTAAACCCTTAAACCCGGAACCCTAAACCCTAAGTTAAACCCTTAACCCTAAGGTAAACCCTAAAGCCGACGAAAACCGAAACCCTAAACCCTAAGCCCTAAACCCTAATTGGACCCTAATCCTACTTCTAAACCCTAAACCAGGTCCCAGGTAACCAACTAATTGACCCGGCAACCTAGTAACCCAGTAACCCGGACCCAGCCCAGCCTCTTGGATGAGGGACAGTGAAGTCGGGTCGTGGCCCAAATTCAGCACAAGGAGGTCGCGGCTGGTCATGGAATTCAGCCACGGAGCCTTCTGGAACTGGGGCATTGCAGCGCCTTCCAAGGGAAGGAGCTGAAAGTCGAGCATTTACAGGTCAGGTGGGTGAATAGTTTCCAGGTGGAGTTAAGATTCTGGTCCCATCACAGTATGTACTTTTCGACAAGTTGCCTCTCGGAAGACTTTTCGGGCCCCGTCCATGAGCCTTGAAACCAAGCAGCCACAGTCGTGCACCATCATTTTGGCTTGTTTGCAGTGCTGGGAGCGCTGTCAGAGATGTGGAACGCGAGGTCGAAGTCGATGTCCACACGACTTCGAAGGGCCTTGAGCTCTTCCTCTTCACGGATCTGTTTCTGCCTCTCGGCCTCCTCTGCTTCGAGCTTCCTGCGCTCAGCCGCAGCTGCATCCTCCTCACGTTTGCGGTTCAGGGCTTCCAAGGCTGCTGCCTCTGCAGCCTGTTTTGCCAAGAGCTCGCGCTCCCTATCTGCAGCCTCTTGCTCACGTTTCAACTCGGCCGCTTTCTTGTTCAGTGCCTCCTTGGTGAACAGTGAGCATGAAATCTCTTCTGTCAGAGAACTTATCTACCAGGCAACCTCCCGAGCAAGAGCAATGTCCATACCTATAGTAATGAGTCTTTTTTCCTCAAACTCTATGCAAGCAAGGGCCTAAATACATGAGCACCCATTTGTTTATTTTAAGACTCATAAACATAGTCCATAGCTGCAACGCAAAAACATCCCATTGCACCTGGCCACGGTTCCCACCAAGCCGGGAACTGTAGGTGGCAGAAAAACATGATAGTAGCACACGGTTCGGGAGCTTGGGCTGTAGCTTCTTCTTCTGCTCCTCGGACAAATTGTTCGTATCACTGTCTTCATCTGAATCGGCCTCTTCGAACTTGAAAGTGCCTGGAAAGGCAGCAAGTGGCCCTGAAGCAACATCTAGAACTATTAGGTCAAGCTGAACCTCAACCACTAACCTCAGCAGACCTGTGTTGTTCAGTGGGTCTTTTCAACCATCGGCCTGGTTTGACTGCCCATGGATCGAACGCACGCTGCTGGCGGAGAACTTCCTGCCCACCTGTAAGCCAAGCTGAAAAATCGGACGCCATGCCTGGCTGGAATCAGCTGCTAAACAATGACAATAAAGTTGGTCAAGTAGTGTATTCCTCCAGATAGGATATCTTCCTGCATGTCCAGTTGGTCAGTTGGTAAGCTGCAGGAAGACAAAGAACGATCTACCAATTATAGTCCTTTATGAACATATCTGTCTGTGCAGCAGCAGCATCAGCCTGAGCCTGAATGTTGCGGCAGATGACACAGACAACCGAGACACTTCAGGCACCACAACACTCTCAGCAGAACAGCACAGCAGCATCATCATCAAGAAGCCTGCTGGCCTGAGCCACCACGCTCTG
The DNA here is from genome assembly GCA_905221605.1 of Symbiodinium natans. NCBI lineage: Eukaryota > Dinophyceae > Suessiales > Symbiodiniaceae > Symbiodinium > Symbiodinium natans. The sequence continues at coordinate 585,757 of CAJNDS010001125.1, read as the reverse complement.
GCATGTCTGCAGAAGCTGGCCGCAACGACCTTGCAGTGACTGTACGAGGAAGTCAGTTTGTGTCTTTCAGGCAACTCATGATTGGCTGCCCCTTCAATGATTCACAGTATACAAGAGTAAAAAAAGAGGGGGAGCAGGGTATACGGCTGTGGTGTCGGACAAACTCTTCGGAAAGAAAGACCCACCAGCCCGCGCAGCGGAGAAATTTTTTCCAGGCCCTGTGGAGTGAGGAGAAACATGGGGTGGTGGAGGCTGCCTGGCCCGGGAGAAACTATTCAGAAATGAAGACCCAACAGCCCGTGCAGCGGAGAAATTTTTTCCCCATGCCCTGTGGAGTGAGGAGAAACATGGGGTGGTAGAGGCTGCCTGGCCCGGGAGAAACTATTCAGAAATGAAGACCCAACAGCCCGTGCAGCGGAGAAATTTTTTCCCCATGCCCTGTGGAGTGAGGAGAAACATGGGGTGGTAGAGGCTGCCTGGCCCGGGAGAAACTATTCAGAAATGAAGACCCAACAGCCCGTGCAGCGGAGAAATTTTTTCCCCATGCCCTGTGGAGTGAGGAGAAACATGGGGTGGTGGAGGCTGCCTGGCCCGGGAGAAACTATTCAGAAATGAAGACCCAACAGCCCGTGCAGCGGAGAATTTTTTTTCCCCAGGCCCTGTGGAGTGAGGAGAAACAGGGGGTCGTGCTGTCTGTGGTGCAACCTATTCAGCACTAAAGACCCACCAGCCAGCCCGCGCAGCGGAGATTTTTTTCAAATGTTTCTCCCACCTTTCGTACCTATTGTAACGCAGTGTTCGCAGCGCGGTGTTGCAGCGTTGCAAAAGCCACAAAAGGTGGGACAAACGTTTTGTATGTCCCACCTTTCGTACCTATTGTAATGCAGTGTTCGCAGCGCGGTGTTGCAAAAGCCACAAAAGGTGGGACAAACGTTTTGTATGTCCCACCTTTCGTACCTATTGTAATGCAGTGTTCGCAGCGCGGTGTTGCAAAAGCCACAAAAGGTGGGACAAACGTTTTGTATGTCCCACCTTTCGTACCTATTGTAATGCAGTGTTCGCAGCGCGGTGTTGCAAAAGCCACAAAAGGTGGGACAAACGTTTTGTATGTCCCACCTTTCATACCTATTGCAACGCAGTGTTCGCAGCGCGGTGTTGCAAAAGCCACAAAAGGTGGGACAAACGTTTTGTATGTCCCACCTTTCGTACCTATTGCAACGCAGTGTTCGCAGCGCGGTGTTGCAAAAGCCACAAAAGGTGGGACAAACGTTTTGTGTGTCCCACCTTTCATACCTATTGCAACGCAGTGTTCGCAGCATGGTGTCTCACCTTTTGTGCTTCTGGAACACGAGTATTGCAAAGGCAGAAAAGAAGATAAAAAAACAAGTAGTTTGTCCCACTTTAAGCGCTATTTTCAAAAAAGCGGTTAAAGTGGGACATACGTTTTGTATGTCCCACTTTATTGGCCCTTATTGGCCCATTATTGGCATGGTTGTCCCACTTTAAGCGCTTTTTTGAAAACAGCGATTAAAATGGGACAAAAAATGAAGGAGATTTGTTGTCCCATTTTAATCGCTGTTTTCAAAAAAGCGATTAAAGTGGGACATACGTTTTGTTTGTCCCACTTTAAGCGCATTTTTGAAAACAGCGCTTAAATTGGGACAAACGTCTTGTTTGATTTCTGCCACCTTTTGCAACACAGTGTTCGCAGCGCGGTGTTGCAAAAGCCACAAAAGGTGGGACAAACGTTTTGTATGTCCCACCTTTCATACCTATTGTAACGCAGTGTTCGCAGCGCGGTGTTGCAGCGTTGCAAAAGCCACAAAAGGTGGGACAAACGTGTTGTGTGTCCCACCTTTCGTACCTATTGTAATGCAGTGTTCGCAGCGTGGTGTTGCAAAAGCCACAAAAGGTGGGACAAACGTTTTGTATGTCCCACCTTTCATACCTATTGCAACGCAGTGTTCGCAGGGCGGTGTTGCAAAAGCCACAAAAGGTGGGACAAACGTTTTGTATGTCCCACCTTTCGTACCTATTGCAATGCAGTGTTCGCAGCGCGGTGTTGCAAGAGCCACAAAAGGTGGGACAAACGTTTTGTATGTCCCACCTTTCATACCTATTGTAACGCAGTGTTCGCAGTGCGGTGTTGCAGCGTTGCAAAAGCCACAAAAGGTGGGACAAACGTTTTGTGTGTCCCACCTTTCGTACCTATTGCAAAAAAAACACAAAAGCAAACAAAACGTTTGTCCCACAATTTTGCAATGCAGTGTTGGTAGTGCTGTGTAGCAGTGTTGGCAGCGCAGAATTGTAAAAGCCACAAAACACAACCTAAGACTGTGACTGTGACTCTGGATGCAAGCATGAAATCAGAGAGTCACCATGCGTGACATGCGTGTGCTGCTAGAAACGACTGATCACAGGGCGCAAACAGAAATCACGCAAACATGCCTTTTCCAGGTGCCTGTGAGTCACTCACTCCTTTAAAGGAGACACAGGCGGATGGCCTAAACGGTGTTCGGGCATGCTTAGGCATCTGTACTGCTACAAGCAGGAACTGTTAACTGTTAACTGCAACACTATGTTCTAATTCTAACTATGTATACAGAAATTTTAGACACCAATTCTTATGTATTTCTGTGTATGAACAATACACAGCATGCAGCTATGCCAAGCTAAGGAAAACATGCCTCTTCGGACGATTGGGATTCTGACTCCCCACCTGCCACTGCCACCGCCTGCTCGGGCTGCATCTTGCCCACTCAAAAACAAGTGCACGCAAGCCAAAATTGCAGGCCTGGCTCCAACAGATCTGCTACATGCTGAGGTATTAGTCATTGAGTTGGTATTCTTAAACTTACAGAGTGTTATTGCTCACAATTACAAGGTTACATGTCATGATTATTTCATGGTCTCATGCTAGCACTACCAACACTGTAACAACACTATCCACTTGCACACCTCAGCAATCAGCAATCAGAAAGCGCGTCCTCCTCATGATTGCTTGAGCTCACTCGGGCTTCAGGCGGGGCTCCTTCTTCTTCTGCATCACTTGATGGTTCTGAACGTCGCTTGCGTTTCCTGCCTTGGCTTGTGACCGAGTATGGCTTTTTTCTTTCTGCTGTAGAGTTTATGACATTTATACATTGCAGTGGTGCTCATGGTCCATGGTATTCCCCAAGCCACGCCGGACCAGGGCAACGTACTCGGACAACGGCTGTTTGTGCAACACCTTCACAACCTGTGTCAGCTTCAGCCACTTGATGCAGACGGTGTTGGCCAGGAGGCTGTTGATCATGTTCGCATAGGGGTCCGTCTGGGTATACTTGAAGTGTGGCCATGGCGTGAACTTGTCGGACACCATCTGGAAGGAGTACCTGACTGTGAGTGACAGCCTATGGTCGTTGCCTTTTGTGGGACACGCTGACAATCTCACTACAGTGACTGTCAAGATCAAGAATAAGGCCCACACTCGGGCGCCGTCGACATGACGTAGTCCAGCTTCAGCCACAACTCGATTGCTGACACCGTCGCGCAGCGTGTGAGCCAGTGTCCTGCAGAGGCGGCTGCCTCGGCCGTGGTGAACAAGATGACGTCGTGCGTGTCGTAGGTCACACCAGAGCTGTTCTTCTGCAGGTATCCTTGGTTATCTCAGCTCAGCTCATTAACAGCTCAGCTGGAACGAAATGAAACACCAACTTCTCAAGGAGAAGCCGAGCAACTCCCCAGGTTGGGCAACAGGTTGTTTGAAACAGTCGCACGCATGTCGTGCTCCGGCTCGCCTTCGTGCCCACCTGAAGCCCCTGATCTCTCCAAATTCAGATCGATGACCAGTGCAAACACTTTCATGACATTGGAGGGATCGGGCGGGTTCACCCGGTTGATCATCTCGGTCAGTTTGCAGTCGCACTCAACCTGCAACTCTGCGTCCATGATGTACACATCCTTCCAGCACTCGGACGACAAAGACAGTGGTACCTGAAGGACTAAGGAAAGGGCATGAAGGTATTGGCACGTGTGGTCTTGACTCACATCCTCCATACCAGCCCTCCCTTCCAGTGCTTACAGCAGGAATGGAAACTGGTATAAGCTCACTCTACTCTACTGTGCTTTCAATTGAGGTAAGGTTTTGTGAAGCCTTTAAATTATCCAACAGTGTGTTTTTCAAACCCAGAACCATACAGGAATGCACAAAACATGATTTTCAGGTAGGGTTTAGGGTTTACGGTTGTTAGAGTTATTAGGGTTATTCGGGTTTAGGGTTTTTTTTCACTCCTGCACAGCTGGGGCAAATCCGTATTGCAGTGCGGTTTAGGGTTTAGGGTTGAGGGTTCAAGGTTGCTCAAGTGGCCTCCCATGGTAGGATCGACCCACGGAGGCAACACCATCATAGGCGGGGGCCAGCTGAGCCCATGTGTCCAGGTGTTATCAGCAGATGCCCACTGCTGGTTGGCCCCAACCCCGCCCTAGGCTCCGTGACCAACCGTGGTCTCACCCGTCCCCACACCCGGCCAATGGTGTGTGAGCAGCTGCCGACAAGTGGGCATACAGCTGCTCATTGGTAGGGATAAGAACATGAAAGGCAACAACATTTATTAGGGTTATTAGGGCTGAGGTTTTCTAAGGTGTTTAAGGCCTCCGAACATGGGTTTTCCAGTTTTTCAGAGGTTTTTCAAGGCCAGAACCATACCGGAACGCCGAAAACAATCATTTCCAGATACAAAAATGATGTTTTTGTTATTCTTGCAAGCAAATTTAAGGGCTTCATTTCTGTCTTTCCTGTTTCTTTCTATTCTGGAGGTGTTTGTAAGGTGTTTAAGGGCTCTTAAAGTGTGTTTTTCAATTTTTCAAGGCCAGAACCATACAGGAACGCCGAAAACATCATTTTCAGATACCAAAAATGATGTTTTTGTTATTCTTGCAAGCAAATTTAAGGGCTTCATTTCTGTCTTTTCTGTTTCTTTCTATGTAAGGTTTAAGGGCTCTTCAAGTGTGTTTTTCAATTTTTCAAGGCCAGAACCATACAGGAACGCCGAAAACATCATTTTCAGATACCAAAAATGATGTTTTTGTTATTCTTGCCAGCAAATTTAAGGGCTTCATTTCTGTCTTTTCTGTTTCTTTCTATTCTGGAGGTGTTTGTAAGGTGTTTAAGGGCTCTTAAAGTGTGTTTTTCAATTTTTCAAGGCCAGAACCATACAGGAACGCCGAAAACATCATTTTCAGATACCCAAAATGATGTTTTTGTTATTCTCGCAAGCGAATTTAAGGGTTTCATTTCTGTTTTTGCTGTTTTTTTCTATTCTGGTGAGGGTTTGTAAGGTGTATCATGCCTCTGAAAATGGGTTTTTCACAATTTGTCAACCTTAAAGTGGGTTTTGTCTATTCTGAAGAGGGTTTGTAAAACGTTTAAGGCCTCTTTCAACCTCTTAAAGCAGGTTTTTCACGGCTTTTCAAGGCCAGAACCATACAGGAAAGCCGAAAACATCATTTTCAGATAGCCAAAATGATGTTTTTGTTATTTTCGCAAGCAAATTTAAGGGTTTCATTTCTGTCTTTTTGTTTTGTCTATTCTTCTGGGGGTTTGTAAGGTGTTTAAGGCATCTTAACGTGAGTTTTTCACGGTTTTGCAACCTCTTAAAGGCGGGTTTTTCACGGCTTTTCAAGGCCAAAACCATACAGGATGCCGAACACATCATTTTCAGATACCCAAAATGAGGTTTTTGTTATTCTCGCAAGCGAATTTAAGGGTTTCATTTTTGTTTGTGCTGTTTTTCTATTCTGGAGAGGGTTTGAAAGTGGGTTTTTCACGGTTTTGCAAGGCCAAAACCATACAGGAACGCCAAAAACACCATTTTCAGATACCAAAAATGGTGTTTTTGCAATTCTCACAAGCAAATTGAAGGGTTTCATTTCTGTTTTTGCTGTTTTTTCTATTCTGGAGAGGGTTTGTAAGGTGTATCATGCCTCTGAAAATGGGTTTTTCACAATTTGTAAAGTGGGTTTTGTCTATTCTGAAGAGGGTTTGTAAAACGTTTAAGGCCTCTTTCAACCTCTTAAAGCAGGTTTTTCACGGCTTTTCAAGGCCAGAACCATACAGGAATGCCGAAAACATCATTTTCAGATAGCCAAAATGATGTTTTTGTTATTTTCGCAAGCAAATTTTAAGGGTTTCAGAGGGTTTGTAAGGTGTTTAAGGCCTCTTAACGTGAGTTTTTCACGGTTTTGCAACCTCTTAAAGCGGGTTTTTCACGGCTTTTCAAGGCCAGAACTATGAAGGAACGCCGAAAACATCATTTTCAGATAACCAAAATGATGTTTTTGTTATTTTCGCAAGCAAATTTAAGGGTTTCATTTCTGTCTTTTTGTTTTGTCTATTCTTCTGAGGGTTTGTAAGGTGTTTAAGGCCTCTTAACGTGAGTTTTTCACGGTTTTGCAACCTCTTAAAGCGGGTTTTTCACGGCTTTTCAAGGCCAGAACTATACAGGAACGCCGAAAACATCATTTTCAGATACCCAAAATGATGTTTTTGATATTTTCGCAAGCAAATTTAAGGGTTTCATTTCTGTCTTTTTGTTTTGTCTATTCTTCTGAGGGTTTGTAAGGTGTTTAAGGCCGCTTAATGTGAGTTTTTCACGGTTTTTCAACCTCTTAAAGCGGGTTTTTCACTTTTTCACGCCTTTTCAAGGCCAAAACCATACAGGAACGCCGAAAACATCATTTTCAGATACCAAAAATGATGTTTTTGTAATTCTCACAAGCAAATTGAAGGGTTGTTTTTGCTGTGTGTTTAGTCTGGCAAAAGGGTAAGGTGTTTCAGGCCTCTTAAAGTGGGTTTTTCAAGGCCAGAACCATACAGGAACGCCGAAAACATCATTTTCAGATACCAAAAATGGTGTTTTTGTAATTCTCACAAGCAAATTGAAGGGTAAGGTGTTTGAAGCCTCTCACAGTGGGTTCGGCTTTTCATGGCCAGAAGCATACAGGAACGCCGAAAACATCATTTTCAAATAGCAAAAATGATGCTTTAAACGCAAGCAAATTTAAGGGTTTCATTTCTGTTTTTGCTGTGTTTTTATTCTGGAAAAAGGGCTTGTACGGTGTTTAAGGCCTTTTAAACGTGGGTTTTCAAGGTTTTTCAAGGCCAGAACTATACGGGAAATACCGAAAATATCATTTTCAGATAACAGAAATGATGTTTGTGTTATTCTCACAAGTCAAATTAAGGGTTTCGTTTCTGTTTTTTGCTCTGTTTTGTATTCTGGATAAGGTTTGTCGCACTGTCGCACAGTGTCATCTCATTCGAGTTCAGCCTGCCACTCAGGGACTTTTGCAGGCTAGTGTACCTTCGCTCACACTGGCGCAAGCTGCCGGGCCGGCAGTCGAGCGAAGGTACTGCCTGAGCCTGAGACTGAGGTGTCCGAGGCCAAGTCTGACACTGAGGTGGCTGAGGTCAAGCCCGATGCCAAGGCAGAGCCGACTCCGCATGAGAAAGCCATGGCAGGCTGTATTCAGGACTTGAAAGAGTTTCGCAGCAAAGCGCAGCAACGTCGTGAAGTTGCAAGATGGGTGCAAGAAGACGGGCAAGGTGGACAATCTTCATGGACAACTTCTTCTCGACTTGTCTGATGCTTGCCAGCAATCAGGGCAATCACCATGTCTGAGCTGTGATTCTGCGAATGTGCGAGTTCCCGTGCCCGAGAAAAACGCTCGGTACCCCCCAGCGGGTGCATGGCGGGCAGGAACGCAAAAAACCACAATTTTGAAGTTTTTCTTATTCTCCCGGGCAAATTTAAGGGTTTCATTTCTGCTTTTGCTGTGTTTTTATTCTGGAAAAAGGGTTTGTAAGGTGTTTAAGGCCAGAACCAGACAGGAACCCTGTAAACATCATTTTCAGATACTGAAAATTATGTTTTTCTCAAGCAAATCTAAGGGATTCATTTCTGTCTTTCCTTTTTGTATATTCTGGAGAGGGTGGTTTGCAAGGTGTTTATTAAGTCAACGGTTTAGGGGTTTAGGGTTTAGGGTTCAGGGTTCAGGGTTTAGGGCTTTGTTTAGGGTAAGGTGTTTAAGTCAACGGCTTAGGGTTTAGGGTTTAGGGTTTAGGGTTTAGGGTGTAACCCTCTTAGGGTTTAGGGTTTAGGGTTTAGGAATTAGGGTTTAGGGTTTGGGGTTTAGGGTTTAGGGCTTACGGCGTGACACCCGAGGTCACAGCCGAGTGTGTCTTGCCGGAGCTGGTCCTAGGCTGCTCAGCGGCCCCTAAAAGAAATAAGAATACATACTATTTTGTGGGGCTAGCCAACCCTAAAACCCTAAAACCCTAAACCCTAAACCCTAGTGGGCTCTTTTCATGTACCTGTTTCTGTACACGTCACGTGCAGAGACGCGCAAAGCACAAGCATTGCTGCGCCATTCTGTACTGGTTTTGCTTGTCGCTCTGAAATTGAGCTGTAAAGCCTCGACCCAAGAAAACTAAGCCCACCAAAATCAAGTTTGACACGTCGGGTGTAGTGACGTTTAGGGTTTAGGATGGCTGCCCTGACCCCAAAAAAGAAAACACCTGCAAAAATATAGGCAAAACCCATACAAACACAAACAAAAAGGAAGGAAACAAAAAAACACCAAAATCAAGTTTGACATGTCGGGTGTAGTGACGTTTAGGGTTTAGGATGGCTGCCCTGACCCCAAAAAACGAAAACACCTGCAAAAATATAGGCAAAACCCATACAAGCACAAACAGAAAGGGAAAAAAACACACCACCAAAATCAAGTTTGACATGTCGGGTGTAGTGACGTTTAGGGTTTAGGATGGCTGCCCTGACCCCAAAAAACGAAAACACCTTCAAAATATAAGCAAAACCCATACAAACACAAGCAGAAAGCAAAAAAACACCAAAATCAAGTTTGACATGTGGGGTGTAGTGACTTTTAGGGTTTAGGATGGTTGCCCTAACCCCAAAAAACGAAAACACCTTCAAAAATATAGGCAAAACCCATACAAACACAAGCAGAAAGAAAAAAAACACCAAAATCAAGTTTGACATGTCGGGTGTAGTGACTTTTAGGGTTTAGGATGGCTGCCCTGACCCCAAAAAACGAAAACACCTTCAAAAATATAGGCACTTGCAGGCGGGGTGAGATGTCCGGGGCTCGCGCAGGAGGCTCGGGCCCCGCGCTCCTCCTGTTGTTGGCGGTCGGACCTCCCAAGTGTTCAAAGGGTTTGAACGGGGTTTATTAGCACTCATGCATCGGACAAGACTCAGATCTGTGACCTGACCTGACCCTGCCTGACAACTTCCGAAAGCCTCAACCCCTGGGCTTAGTGGCCTCAGGGCCTCGGGCTTAAAAGTACTTAATAGGAGGGCTTAGGGCCTCGGGCTGGAGCTTCGGACTGGTTAGAGTGTCTAGGGGAAAGAGCTCATCTTGGGGCTTGGTGGGTTTAGGGCTTCTCTCAGGCCCCGTGCTCTGACCCTGACATGTGACATGCTGGGGCCCCGGGCTTGGCTTCACTCGGACTGAATGAGTTCTGACAAACAAAGCCGGGGCCCTGTCCGAGCAGAACACTCAAAATGGTGAGTGCCATGACAAACAGAGCTCAAGGCTCTGTCTGAGCACGGCCACTCGATTTTTATGAAGGCGTGACAAACAGGGACCCGAGTCCTGTCTGAGCACGCCTTCCACTTGCAAGCACTTGCAAATGTCCTAAACCCCTAAACCCCTAACCTAATAAACCCATAACCCTCGAGCCCCAGCGTTCGGCTCGGGCCAGTGAGTTTAAATCTTTTTGGGCTCAGGATCAGGGTTAGGGCTTAGGCTTTTTAGACTTAATCGGGCTTTCGGGCTGGAGTTTGGCTCAGGAACCCTATCCCTAATCCCTAATACACCCTAAGGCAGCCTTTGAGCTGGGTTCACATGACTCGGGCTTAGGGCTTCGGGCTTCGGGCTTAGGGCTTGGAGCTTAGGGCTCAGGGCTTGGGGCTTAGGGCTTAAGGTTTAGGGTGGGTTCGGGCTCTCAGGCTGGGTTGGCTTACTAGCTTTTATTTTGGGCTGGAGTTTAGGTTAAGGTGTAGGGTCTCGGGCTCAGGAACCCTATCCCTAATCCCTAAAACACCTTTGAGCAAACCTGGCGCAGGGGGTTCACATGACTCGGGCTTAGGGCTTAGGGCTTAGGGCTTAGGGCTTAGGGCTTCGGGCTTAGGGCTTGGGGCTTAGGGCTAAGGGCTTAGGGCTTAGGCTTAAGGTTTAGGGTGGGTTCGGGCTCTCAGGCTAGGTTGGCTTACTAGCTTTTATTTGTTTAGGGCTTAAGGCTGTACGACTCGGGGTCAGGGTTTGGGGTTAGGGTTTGGACTTGGTCGGGCTTGGGCTCGGGCGCTACCCTTCAACCCTGCAACCCTTCCCCTACTTAGCCCTAACCCCGAATTCTTAAATCTTAAACCCCGGCCCCCGGCCCCCGAGCCCCGGCCCCCGGCGTGGCTGGTAGTGCTCGAAAAGGTCCGCTCCAGGGGGTTCACATGACTCGGGCTTAGGGCTTAGGGCTTAGGGCTTAGGGCTTAGGGCTTAGGGCTTAGGGCTTAGGGCTTGGGGTTTGGGGCTTAGGGGCTTAGGGTTTAGGGCTTAGGGCTTAGGGGCTTAGGGTTTAGGGCTTAGGGGGTCACACGTTGATATCTGACCGTGTGGTGGCGGGCCTGTACGTTTTAGGGCATACACGGAAAGCGCTGTAAATTACAGGACTTCGTGCGTGTGGCTGTGGAAATTGAGGGATTCGTGCTTTAGGAAATCCAGGAACTCAAACTTAGGGCACTCATTTTAGCACACCTTCCCCAAGCGATCCAGGATGTTCGCTTGGGGACCAATTGCCAGCGCCAGACCCAGCTGTAGTTGTGTTCGATGAGACGCACATTGTATAAAAGAAGCAAAACTGCCGCAAATAGCAGGGTTTTGGTCATGTTCGCAAAATGGCATGAACGCTTATGACAGTGCCTTGTGTGGCTGAACATCAAACATCCTCCAGCAACATGTTGTACAAAGAGGCAAAAGCGCCGCAAATAGCAGGGTTTTGGGCATGTTCGCAAAACGGCATGAACACGTGTGACAGCGCCCGTTTTGCTGAACATCAAACATCCTCCAGCAACATGTTGCACAAAGAGGCAAAAACGCCGTAAATAGCAGGGTTTGGGGATGGTTAGAGTCAAATGGTCGTAACCAATCCCCCCCCCCTCCCCCCCCCCCTCCCCGCCCCTCAACAGAAGAACACTCTCTCCAGACCGGAAATTTCAAGAAAACCACACGGGCAAATAGCAACGTGTCAGGGCTTAGGGCTTAGGGCTTAGGGACTTAGGGAGGAGGGTTTAGGGTTAGGGTTTAGGGTTGAGGGTTCCCGGACTCCCGCCCCACCATGCAGGGCCAGGGCGCTTCACCGACAGGTGTACTCAGCATAAGTCATTAGGGTGGTTGTTTTTTAGTAGCTTTCCTTGTTTTAGGGGGTCCCTTTATTTTTTTGGGGGTTTTAATTCCCCCACAAGAAGAAAGCCAGGGATGTTTCTCATCTTGAGTGGTTCGAGGGTGGGGTGGGGAAAAGCCAAAAACAGAGGTAAACAAACAAACAACATGAGGTTAACAAAATTAGGTGTTTCTTTTTTTGGTGCGACTGAAAGTTCCTCGGTGACCGTGCCTCTCTTTGGGCTCCTGGACTCCCTTCTGTCATGGCGGGAGCGGTCCAAGAGCAGAGAGAGAGAGAGAGAGAGAGAGAACGAATACGAGCGGAATGCATATGAGCAGAACGAGAACGAACAGGAGACGAGCAGAAAAAGAATGAATACGAGCAGACTGAATACAAGCAGAAAGACAACGAACATGAGCAGACTGAAATCGAGCAGGGAGAGAACGAATACGAGCAGCAAGAGAACGAATACGAGCAAAATGAACATGAGCAGAAAGAGAACGAATGCGAGCAGAATGAATACGAGCAGAGAGAGAACGAATACGAGCAGAATGAATACGAGAAGAGAGAGAATGAATACGAGCAGAGAGAGAACGAATACGAGCAGAATGAATACGGGCAGAAAGAAACGCATTCGAGCAGAATGAAAACGAGCAGAATGAAAACGAATACGAGTAGAATGAACGAATGAATCAAATGAGGTTGAGGGACAGGGCTTACTGATGAAAATGGTGAACTTTACATTTCTTAATGTTTTGGGATTCTCTGGGTGGGTGGGTTGTTTTCTAGAATCGAAACAACGGCTCTACTAGAGATTGCTCGACCCGGAGCTGCTGAACCCTAAACCCTAAACCCTAAACCCTAAACCCGAAACCCTAAACCCTAAACCCTAACCCTAAACCCTAAACCCTAAACCCCAAACCCCAAACCCCAAACCCCAAACCCCAAACCCTAAACCCTAAACCAACCAAAAGGAGAGGTCTGAGAGGTGGCTCCCACAGCTGCCTGCGGACGGAGGCGGAGCGAAGCCGCTGCCCGTGATGCTGAGGGTCCAGCCTCGGGGGTGTCTGGGGGGACTTTAGGGTTTAGGGCCTAGGGTTTAGGGTTTAGGGTTTTGGGGGGGGGGGGGGGGGGGGGGTTAAGGTTTCGGGTTTAGGGTTTAGGGTTTAGGGGTTTAAGGTTTGGAGCTTAGGGTTTGGGGTCTAGGGCTCAGGGCTTAGGGGTTAAAATTAAGAGTTTCGGGCAAACGGCTTGACCCTAAACCCTAAACCCTAAACCCTAAAACCTGCCCTAAACCCCGTGCGAGGTTGGCAGCTTCCAGGGGCTAGGGAGGGTTGAGGAGCTCATTTGAGCTTTGTGGGGGTTTATCGGGGCGTTTCGAGGTGCGCCTGTAGGGTTAGGACTTAGGGGGAGGGGGGGGGGGGGGGGGGGTTTCTTCTCAAGGTTTCGGGTTTAGGGTTTAGGGTTTAGGTATGAAAGGCGTGCAGGGTTTAGAGCTCAGGGCTTAGGGGTTAAAAGGAGTTTCGGGCAAACGGCTTGACCCTAAACCCTAAACCCTAAACCCTAAAACCTAGCCCTAAACCCCGTCTTTAAGGCTTGCGAGGTTGGCAGCTTCCAGGGGCTAGGGGAGGGTTGAGGGGCTCATTTGAGCTTTGTGGGGGTTTATCGGGGCGTTTCGAGGTGCGCCTGTAGGGTTAGGAGGGGGAGGGGGTTCTTCTCAAGGTTTCGGGTTTAGGGTTTAGGGTTTAGGTATGAAAGGCGTGCAGGGTTTAGAGCTCAGGGCTTAGGGGTTAGCAGGAGTTTCGGGCAAACGGCTTGACCCTAAACCCTAAACCTAAACCCCGTCTTTAAGGCTTGCGAGGTTGGCAGCTTCCAGGGGCTAGGGGAGGGTTGAGGGGCTCATTTGAGCTTTGTGGGGGTTTATCGGGGCGTTTCGAGGTGCGCCTGTAGGGTTAGGACTTCGGGGGAGGGGGGGGGGAGGGGGGGGGTTTCTTCTCAAGGTTTCGGGTTTAGGGTTTAGGGTTTAGGTATGAAAGGCGTGCAGGGTTTAGAGCTCAGGGCTTAGGGGTTAAAAGGAGTTTCGAACAAACGGCTTGACCCTAAACCCTAAACCCTAAACCCTAAAACCTAGCCCTAAACCCCGTCTTTAAGGCTTGCGAGGTTGGCAGCTTCCAGGGGCTAGGGGAGGGTTGAGGGGCTCATTTGAGCTTTGTGGGGGTTTATCGGGGCGTTTCGAGGTGCGCCTGTACGGTTAGGACTTAGGGGGAGGGGGGGGGGGGGGGTTCTTCTCAAGGTTTCGGGTTTAGGGTTTAGGGTTTAGGTATGACAGGCGTGCAGGGTTTAGGGCTTATCGGGTTGTGCAGGCTTAAGCCTCAGCAACCAAGGCTTTTTAGCCTAGATGATCGGTGTATGGAGGCCAGTTGTCATGGACAATTTTGTCTTACGAGGCTTGAGGTTTATGAAAGGTTGCAAAGTGCCTAAAGCCCTGAACCAAACACCTGAGAATAGCGCAAGGTCGGGCCAGACTGAAAAACAAAATGCGTCAGGCCCCTGGCCGCCTCCCAGAGAGCTCGCATCAGCCTTTGCTGCCCAGCAACCGTACTAAAATAAGGGCACTCTTCTTTGGGTGGGTTGCTCTATAAGGGAACCTTGAACCAAACAAGTGGCCCTAAACCCTAAACCCTAAACCCTAAACCCTAAACCCTAAACCCTAAACCCTAAACCCTAAACCACTGGTGCCACTGGTAAAACGATTGCAAGGTTTAGGGTTGGGGGTTTTCATTTGCATCGCGCAGGGCTCCCGGGAGCTTCAGGGTTTTGGAGGGTTTTGTGGGGGGCTTCATGCACAGCCCCAAGCCCTAAACCCTAATTAAACCCTAAACCCTAAACCCCAAACCCTAAACCCTAAACCCTAAACCCTAAACCCTAAACCGCCTCGCGGCCTGCAGGGCCCCATAAGAGTAGGTCTCTAAATAGGGTTTTGGGCTTAGGGCTTAGGGCCTAGGGCTTAGGGCTTAGGGTTTAGGGTCGTCAAGGGTTTAGGGTTTAGGGGTTACGGGTTAGGGTTTAGGGTGTAGGGTGTCGGGTTTAGGGTTTAGGGGTAAGAGGGTAGTGCGGCACCTTCAAAAGCGACCCGCCGCAAAAGGGACCCTAATTTACAGAACTAAGGTTCAGGGCTTTAGGGGCCTATAGGGTTTAGGGTTTAGGGTTTAGGGTTTAGGGTTTAGAGTTTAGGGTTTAGGGTTTAGGGTTTATGGTTTAGGGTGTAGGGTGTAGGGTTAGGGCCTGGGGGGATTAGGTTTTAGGGTTCTCTGGGTGGGAGTGTCCTACACACGGGTTTTGTCGCTTCCCTTTGGCAAAGAGGATCCTATTTAGGAACCCTGTTCAGAGCGGAATCACGGGCAACCAAGCATAACAATAACACCGTAACTAGGCCCAGGAGCAACCTAGGAAACCTGAACCCTAAACCCTAAACCCTAAACTAACGCCTAACCCCTGAACCCTAAACCCTATTTTTGGTTTAAAGGGGGTCAAAAGGCAGCCTAAACCACAAAACAAGGGAAGAAGGGCCTCCTCTGGGCCCAGGCAATCATGTAGTCAAAAGACTAATATGGTCAGTTCTCTGGGAAGGGTCCCTTTCTGGGTACCCTAAAAAAGAAGAGGGGCCACCTTATAATAAGGACCCCCCGGGAAAATACTTTTAGACAAGTGACCTGGGATGTTCCCCCTTATACTAACCGTCCTTAGGGTTTAGGGTTTAGGGTTTAGGGTTTAGGGTTTAGGGTGTAGGGTTTAGGGTCCAGGGTTTAGGGTTTAGGGTACCCCCCGGTAATGGCAAGGCCAGGCACCGTCGCTGGATCATCCTTGGGCTCAGCTTTCTCCAGGCGCAGGGGCGAGAAAAGCCTGAGCTGGAGGAGGGCTCCTCAACGCTAGCCCCTAAACGCTAGCCCGTAAACCCTAAACCCTAAACCCTAAACCCTAAACCCTAAACCCTAAACCCTAAACCCTAAACCCTAAACCCTAAACCCTAAACCCTAGACCCTAAACCAAACCCGAAAACCTCGCGCACGTATGTAAAACAATGATTTCAACAGGCGATGCTCGCTTCTTGAAGTCTAGGAAGCCACGGGTCTGAAGACGAGAGACAGAAAAGATACTTAGGGTTTAGGGTTTAGGGCTTAGGGTTTAGGGTTTAGGGTTTAGGGTTTAGGGTTTAGGGTTTAGGGTTTAGGGTGTGGCTTCTGGGAAGACATGGGAGTACGTAGTAAAAAGCCCATGAGATGTAGCAAGAAACAGGGACCTGTGAATTCTCATTCGGTTCATGGTAAAGTTCTTGACAGGAATCATTTATACATCATGGTCCCTTGACCACCCGGCCAAACTAATTCAGCGGCCACACCAACAGCAATGAAAGGCTCATGAAAGCGCAACTTGTTCTGTCATGCGCTGCCATTGCCCATTCTGCCTTTTTTTCACTGTAGAGTAGCCAGCACCCTAAACCCCCAACAACCCTCAAGCCTAAACCCTAAAACGGTTCGGGTTTAGGGGGAAGGGGGTTTAGGGTAACCTGAAACAGCCTTGACAAGCTGTCCCTCCGCCCCATGCAAGGTGAGCCATGACATCCTTCGTGACTCGAAGAGGAGTAGGGCCAAGACCCCGAAACCCTAAACCCTAAACCCTAAACCCTAAACCCTAAACCCTAAACCCTAAACCCTAAACCCTAAACCCTAAACCCTAAACCCTAACCCTAAACCCTAACACTAGACCCAAGAGCATCCAGGGAATAAAAATGGGTGCCCCTTTTCGGCTCTAAGGGGGCGTAGAAGGGAACCTAAGCCCTAAAAAAGGGGGAACGAGGGCCCACTCTGGGTCCTAGCAGCCCTAAACCCTAAATCCCAAACCCTAAACAAAGACGGGAATAAGGGCCTACTCCGGGTCCTAGAACAGGTTTCGCTCCGAGTTCCTCTTGAACCCTAGGCCCAAAGTCCCATGAAGCCAAAACCGAGGGCCCAACACCCCAGGGTCCCTAAACTTTAACCCTAAACCCTAACCCTAAACCCTAAACCCTAAACCCTAAACCCTGTTCATGCCCTGGGCCCAGCGCCATGTGGACTCCTCGGTGGCCATGCCTGGCCAAGGAAGACCCCCTGAACACTACAACCTAAGCCCCCTAAACCCCGAAGAGCGGTTTAGGGTTTAGGGTTTAGGGTTTAGGGTTTAGGGTTTAGGGTTTAGGGTTTAGGGCTTAGGGTTTCAGGTCGCTTGGGGCCGGCAGCTTCTGTTCGGAGGGGGGCCGCCCTTCCTTTCTGCTTCTCAGCTCTTAGTCGTCAACTGCCGCCTCGAATGCGAAGTACCCGGATCTGAACCTGAATGCCTAAACTCTGCATCCCAGACCCAGCAACTGCCTCCGTTGTCTACGTAAGGCAAAACCCCCAAGAACCCCACATAATCTCTAAACCACCAACACCGCGAGGCGCCTGAACCCCTTGAGCCTAAACCTTCCAAGCCTAAACCCCTAAAACCCAGAACCACCCCTAAACCCTGTACCTCCTAAACCCTAAGCCCTAAAACCCTAAACTACCATTTGCTGAAGAACCCCCCCCCCCAAAAAAAAAAAAAAAACAAAACGAAAGTTTTCCTTCTGAGGGCAGGATGGCGACCATGATTGCATGTTGGGGTGGTTCTTAAGCAAATCCTTCAAGGTCCATGTACCGAAATTGGGAATGCTTGGGCCTTTAAAGTACTTGCTATGTAGGGACTTTGGTGGCCCAAGTATGTAATAGTTGGTCCATGGACCCTTAGGGAATGATTGCTTGGCTGCACTTAGGAGGGTAGCTATAAATTTAAAATCTTTCGCTGCCTTATTCAGAAACCCAATAAACCCAAAAAGGCTAGGGATCTAAAGATACAGTAAAGAACCACAGAGATTCGTGGCAAACTAAGAGGCACGAGAACCCCAGCCACACCTGCCTCGGTCGACCGCCTCAAGACGCGGGCGCGAGGCAAAGCCTGGCAGGTTCACGCAAGCTTCGGGTTTAGGGTTTGGGGTTTGGGGTTTGGGGTTTGGGTTTAGGGTTTGGGGTTTAGGGTTTCGGGTTTAGGGTTTGGGGTTTGGGGTTTACGGGTTGAGGGTTTAGTGTTTTGGGGTTTAGGGTTTAGGGTTTGGGGTTTAGGGTTTAGGGTTGGAACCCAGTCCGACGTCCCGGGATGAGCTCTGCATCAACACCGAAAGAACCATGGGCCTCCCGGAACATTTCCGAGTTTGCAGCCGACGTCCACCCAGGCCTGAGCTCAAGATGGAAAAGCCTGAGCCTAAGCTTCCTTGAAACTTAGGGGCTTGGGTCTAGGGTCTAGGGTTCAGGGTTTAGGGTTTAGGGTTTAGGGTTTAGGGTTTGGGGTTTAGGGTTTAGGGTTTAGGGTTTAGGGTTTAGAGTAACATCCTAAACAGATGGGCCAGGATGCGTCGTTGAGGGTTTAAGGGTTGGAGGGTTAGGGACTTAGGATCAGAAACCCTAAACCCTAAACCCCAAACCCTAAACTCTAAATCCTAAACCCTAAACCCTAAACCCTAAACCCTAAACCCTAAACCCACAACTTGGAAGCGGGCATTGCCACTGAACTGTCGGACCTCCTCGATGGGGCACGGCACCTAGGCCACTTCACAGAGGGGTGGGTTAGGGTTTAGGGTTTAGGGTTTAGGGTTTAGGGTTTAGGGTTTAGGGTTTAGGGTTTAGGGTTTAGGGTTTAGGGTTTAGGGTTTAGGGTTTAGGGTTTTAGGGTTTAGGGTTTAGGGTTTAGGGTTTAGGGTTTAGGGTTTAGGGTTTAGGGTTTAGGGTTTAGGGTTTAGGGTTTAGGGTTTGGTTTTCGGGTTTCGGGTTTCGGGCTTCGGGTTTCGGGTTTAGGGTAACTATCCCTAACAAAAGGCGCACCAGTAGTAGCCGTAGTAGTCGTTCTCGTCGCAGTAGTGGGCGTAGGAGTACATTACCAGTAGCAGCAGGAGAGCAGTAATATGTACTCAAACAAGCTTAACCCAAGTCACGAAAAAAAGGGCTCCGGGTGTACTTCAGGCTTCGCGTATTCTAGGGTTTAGGGGCCGCCAGGCTTCCTAGCCTTATCCAGGCCAGGCTTCGAGGGCAACCCTCTTCAACCCCGTTCCCAACTCCGGTGCGTCTCAACCCTGCACACCCCCAATATACGGGTCGGAAGAACTACCACTAGCATGCCCTGCTGGTGCCTACATGTTTGCAAATATACTGTAACAACCCCCAACCCCCCCCCCCCCCCCATTCTGGTCCCCACAAAATTATACTATAATTAATCGCCCCCAAAACCCGAAACCCTAAACCCTAAATCCTAAACCCTTAACCTAAACCCTAAACCCCTATGCATTACGCCGCTGATGCCGCTGACCGGGAAGGCCAAGGCACCCCCTCGAAAGTCACGTTGACGAGCCCGCTGCCAGGGTTTGCGATGAGGTCCTTGGCTGGTCTCTTGGAGGGCTTGGGCTTTAGGGTTTAGGGTTTAAGGTTTAGGGTTTAGGGTTTAGGGGCCTACAGAGAGTTGGGGCGTCAAGAAGGGGCAAAGGGGTTTGGGTTCAGGGCAAGGGTTGCGGTAGGCGCAGGGGACCGGGACCCCTGATTCCGAACCTTCCACTGCTACTTGCTTAAGAACCCCAAAAGAACAAAAACAATAATAATCCCTATATTACCCGTGAGTAAGAAGAAAATATTTTTCGATGTTCTAAATGATCCCTATACTACCCTTAATAAGGAAGAATGTTTTTTATTTTTTTCGGGGCTCTTAAGCAATTCGTAGTCTTAGTAGCCCAGTAACCATATGTATTAATAAGGGACACCTTTGTGGTTTGGCTACTTTAAAGGGGAAACCATAACAATAAATGGGTAAAAAACCCCAAGCCCTAAACCCTAAACCCTAAACCCTAAAAAGTACCACCGGGCTACCAAGTAAGCAATTCGTAGTCCAGTGGTGGCTGGTGACGTGTCGGTGCTGGCAAGCTCTCGTCGCCCTCCAGAAGCCCCTCCTTAACCCCGTCATCCACAACCCGATACCCCCTTGAACCACCCTAAACCCTAAACCCTAAACCCTAAACCCTAAACCCTAAACCCTAAACCCTAAACCCTAAACCCCAAACCCCAAACCCTAAACCCTAAACCCTAACCCTGCCGGTACCTGTATGGCAGTGGCTGCGCACACTGTACTCGCTGAGCCTGGGGCGGTAATGGTCTGAGAACTTCCCAGCCTCGGTCTGATCTGTACAGGATTTGGGGTTTGGGGTTTGGGGGTTGGGGTTTAGGGCTAGGGTTTAGGGTTTCGGGTTTAGAGTTGGGGGTTTGGGGGTTTTCCATGAACATCTAAGTATCCTGGGGGCCAAGCGAAGACACGCGCAAGAAGATGCGGTCGCCGGGCAACCAGAGCTCATCCTAGCAAGCTGCGATGAGAGGGTCTAGTATGTTGCGGGCTTCGGGTTCAGGGCTAGGGTTCAGGGATGTTGTGGGCTGAGGGTCTAGGGTCCAGGGCACGAGGAACATTTCGCGCCGGCGATGTCTACCACGGCTTATCACAACAAGTTCATGGCTCAAATGGCCCTAGCGCGCTCTGGAGGTAGCCAGAACATGTTGAGGACTGCAGGCGGAAATACTATTTAGATCCAGATCCCCTCAGTTCCTAAAAACTACCGACCTAAACCCTAAACCCTAAACCCTACACCCTACACCCTAAACCCCAAACCCTAAACGTATAATAGTGTAGGGTATTACTGTTCCAAACCCTGAGCCCGACCCGAAATGTGCCTGCTGCGAGTACCCGCTGTCGCTTCCCTGCAGGACGCAGCAGCTGTCCTGCTTGCAGTTTAAGGGTTTAGGGTTTAGGGTTTAGAGTTTAGGGTTTAGGGTTTAGCGTTTAGGGTTTAGGGTTTAGGGAACGCGCTGCGAGGATCCTATAGCACCCGCAACTCTAAACGCCATGCCCTAAACGAATTCTGTGAATTCAGGAGGCGATTACCCTCCGAGTCCCCATGCAACCTTCCTAAACCCTAAACCCTAAACCCTAAACCCTAAACCCTTAACCCTAAACCCTAAACCCTTAAACCTTAGCGGAACCTGGCGAGTCTCTGAGTCGCTGAACGTCCGGACCTCCAAACTTACTAGCTCTTCGTGGGGGCTGGGCATCAAGTACCGTTAGCCCCAAGCCCTAAACCCTAAACCCTAAACCCTAAACCTTAAGGAATGATGGGGGAACCCAACTCCCAAGTTGAGCCTCTAAATACCACAGAGGCCCTCGGGCCCACTCAGGTGTTCTGGGTGTAGGGGTTCAGGGTTCAGGGTTTAGGGTTTAGGGTTTAGGGCTTAGGGTGGGGTTTGTGTGAGGTTCCGAGGTTCCTGCTTGTGTGGGCTTAGGGTTTAGGGGGTTGAGGGGGTTGAGGGGGTTGAGGGGGTTGAGGGGGTTTAGGGGGTTTAGGGGGTTTAGGGGGTTTAGGGGGTTTAGGGGGTTTAGAGGGTATTAGGGGGTTTAGGGGGTTTAGGGGGTTTAGGGGGTTGAGGGGGTTCAGGGGGTTTAGGGGGTTTAGGGGGTTTAGGGGGTTTAGGGGGTTTAGGGTTTAAAGCGAAAGCGAGATTTAAAAAAGAAAAAAAACACTTTCCCTAGCTCAGGGAAATAAGCCCGAAATCTTGAGCTTGGAGAAGAGCCCAGTGGTTTTAGGGCCCTTAACCCGAAATCCTGAACCCGAAACCCTCAACCCGAAATCCCAAACCCAACCCTTTTATTCTGAGTGCTGATGCCTGAGGCCTGAGGGCTAAGAGCTTAAGTTCTAAGTTGGTCTTGTTGGAGTTTAGGGTTCAGGGTATCCCGGAAAAGGCTGACCGATCCAAACCCTAAACCCCAAACCCCAAACCCTAAGCCCCAAACCCCAAACACCCAAAACCCAAAACCCTAACACCCCAAACCCCTAAACCCCAAACCCCTAACACCCTAACACCCTAATCCCCAAACCCTAACACCCCAAACCCCACCCTAAGGGTAACCCTAACACCATAACACCCCCAAACCCCAAACCCCTAACACCCCAAACCGTAAACCCCAAACCCTAAACCCCAAACCCCTAACACCCTAAACCCTAGCACCCCAAACCCCCAAACACCCCAAACCCCCAAACCTCTAAAGGCTCCCAACCACCCAAACCCCCAAAAACCCACCCATCCTAAACCCTAAACCCTAAACCCCAAACCCCAAACCCTAAACCCCAAACCCTAAACCCTAAACCCCAAATCCTAAACCCCAAACCCCCAAACCCCCAACCGACTCCCCTCGCATCCTGCAGCGTATCCGTGGATGCCGAGGTCCAGCCTTCAGCTTCGGCTGAGAGGTTTAGGGTTTAGGGTTTAGGGTTTAGGGTTTAGGGCTTAGGGCTTAGGGCTTAGGGTTTAGGGTTTAGGGTTTAGGGTTTCGTAGGGTTTAGGGTTCATGGGAACTTTTAACCCCAATTATAACTGTACTTATAAGCCCCTTAAGTCCTCTAAGTGGGTTGTAAGTAGGCTTCTCATTAGAGTTACAAGTATCCATGGGCCGCCAAGGAGACCCCAAACCCTGTGTGGAGATGTAAGAAGGTTGTTGGAAAGGACGTAGTATACGTCATAATTGTACTTATGGCTCAAAGATTTAGGGTTTAGGGCTTAGGGTTTAGGATTGGTTTACGAGCTTTGCGTTGTGAGAAAAGGAGACCCACAGGGTTGGGGATCGGGGGTGTTGGTCTTGGTGGTAGGACCCTTGGTTGGGTGGGTGGCTTAGGCCAGGCAATCCCTCACCGGACCCCCCCTGATAGCCTCAGGTGGTACCCCTTCGGGGAGTAAAGGGTTTGGCTTGGAACTTTTTTCTCCGCTAAAGCCGTATCCGCTACCTCAAGGGGTGATAAGGGTTTCGTCCCTGGGTGTATCCCAGGTTCCCGTAACCTAAACCCTAAACCCTAAACCCTAAACCCTGTGATCCTGAGCCCCGCAAGAGAAACTGCTAGGGTTCGGGGTCTATCGGGACTCAGGGCCCAGTGGCTTAGGGCCTGAAAGGGCTGCCATTCTTAGCTTTTAGGCCGAACCCTGTGGGGTTTATATAGGATTTAGAGCTTATAATTAGGGCTTAGGGTTTAAGGTTTATCTTAACCCTAAACCCTAAACCCTAAACCCTGGCGGGTCCACAACAGACCCGCCCAAAACTTTGGCCCCACCAGCAAACCTGAGATGCAGGACTTAGGTCACCGCCTTTAGTGTTGAGAAATGACGCCTTTCTGCTCCCCAGTGCGCCTAAAAGCAAGGACTTCCAGCCATTTCTACCCAGAAGAAGGTTTAACCTTCTCGGAACGGATTAGACGATGTAAACCATGGACGTCATCATGCTTGGGCCATGGATGCTCTCTTCTCATCAGAGCAGAATAGACCATGGACGTCATCATGCTTGGACCCTGGATGCTCTCTTCCCAGAACGGAGAAGACCATGGACGTCATCATGGTTGGGCCGTGGCAGTGCAGAAAACATGTAGATCATGGACGTCATCATGCTTGGGCCATGGATGCTCTCTTCTCATCAGAACAGAGTAGACCATGGACGTCATCATGCTTGGGCCATGGATACTCTCTTCCCAGAACGGATTAGACTATGGACGTCATCATGGTTGGGCCATGATGCTCTCTTCTATAACTATGGTGAAGCAAACGTGTTATTTAGACCCAGGGCTGGGCAGAAGCGGATGCAAGCAAGACAGGGCTTAGTTTAGGACACGTCGAAAGAGCGAAGTAGTGCACAAAACCCCACAAATACCAGTGCAGTCTACGGATGCCCAAAAAATTGCAGGATAATTTTGGATAAAAATTGCGGGGATGAGGTGATGGGCGAAACCCAGGAAACATCGGCATTTACAGGGGATTCTGAGGGCAACAGTGCTAAACTGCCGAAAACGCGTGGGTCTGTTATGGCCCCGCCTAGCCCTAAACCCTAAACCCTAAACCCTAAACCCTAAACCCTAAACCCTAAACCCTAAACCCTAAAAGCCTGAACCTTAAAACCCTGAAGCCTCAACCGGCTCGGGCCCCGGCTGCAGCTGTAGGACACACACTTCAGGAATCCTGCCTGGGCTTAGGGTTTGGGGTTTGGGGTTTAGGGTTTAGGGTTTAGGGTTTAGGGTTTGGGGTTTAGGGTTTAGGGTTTAGGGTTTAGGGTTTAGGGTTTAGGGTTTAGGGTTTAGGGTTTAGGGCTCGGGGGTGCAAAAGGCTTGTGGGCCACAGACTTCTTGGGATTTAGGGCTCACTTCTGAACTTAATTTGGGGCTTAGGGTTTAGGCTCAAGGGTCAAGGGGTCAAGGGGTCAAGGGGTCAAGGGGTCAAGGGGTCAAGGGGTCAAGGGGTCAAGGGGTCAAGGGGTCAAGGGGTCAAGGGGTCAAGGGGTCAAGGTGTCGATTTGGGGTTTAGGATTTTGGGGCTTAGGGTTTAGGTTTAGGGTTCAGTGTTTAGTGTTTAGTGTTTAGGGTTTAGGGTTGAGGGGGGCAAGGGGTCGCTTGGCTTCCGGCGCAGCGGCTGTCCCAGCTGCACGTGCCTCTGCGACGAGCGGACTTCGAGGGGCTTGCGACTTAGGTTTGGGCTCAAAGGGTATATACATAGCCCTAAACCCTAAACCCTAAACCCCTAAACCCCTAAACCCCTAAACCCTAAGCCCCTAAGCCCCTAAGCCCCTAAGCCCCTAAACTGGCCCTAAACCCCTAAACCCCTAAACCCCTAAGCCCCTAAGCCCCTAGGGTTGTATGAAGGGTTTTTCTGTGCCACTTGATTTCTAGGGCGTATGAAGCCCGCAGGGTCACATGGGGCTTATGGGGGGCTTCTCCAAAGCTCAGCAAACCCCCCCAAAACTAAAACCCTAAACCCTAGGCCCTAAACCCTAAACCCCTAAACCCCGAAAACCCGAAACCCCATAACCCTCAACCCTAAACCGCTAAAACCCTCCCCCCCCTACTACACTAGCTATAGATACGGGACTTCATACTAGCCTAAGGTAGGATCCTTGTAGGACCCCTAAACCCCAATTACCTAAACCCCACAGGCCTTCGTTCACGCCACAGGGGTTCTCCGTGGTGCAGCAGCCGCCTTGGCGGAAGTGGCTTCTTTCTGAGGGGTTTAGGGTTAGGGTTTAGGGTTTAGGGTTTAGGGTTTAGGGTTTAGGGTTTAGGGTTTAGGGTTTAGGGTTTAGGGTTTAGGGTAATTTGGCTTACGGAGCACCTGAAGCTCCATCGTGAGTCGTGGTGGTAGTGGCAGGCGCAACGATACTCCCCTAGCGGCAGGTGCTTGAATTCGTTTGTTTCTAAAGATTTTCATGGGCCCTTAACATGATCCCTTACCCGGCATGGGCCCTTGGGTTGTATAGGGTATATAAGGGGTCTAGAAGAGGTCCCTGCTTAAGGGCCCAGCTTAAGGGATCATGAACCTTTGCTGTGGGTGTGAGGTGCAGTGATTGTTGCCCCTCAGTCGCGGCATCGACTGTTAAGCCGGTAACCTCCCAGCTGCTTTGGGATGTTCCGGCCGTTCCATGTCCATGGAAGCGGGAGCACCGCACAGCTACCGCAAAACCCAAAACCCTAAACCCTAAAGTGTCTCTTCCAAGTCGCTATGCGTCCGCAGTGCCTCTTGCGCTGCTGGCTTCCTTCAATAAGCATGTATAAACCCTAAACCCTAAACCCTAAACCCTAAACCCTAATTAAACCCTAAACCCTAAACCCTAAACCCTAATCAGCATAGGAAGAGGAACGGATCCGCTACTGGCATGGCCCCCTGGCATTGCCATAAGAGCCGTGCGGGACATTGCAGCGACGGCGCAGGCTCGAGTGCAAATTCCCTTTGTGGGCCTAGGTATCCCCTTAAGACCTTGCGCTGCTCTTATAGACATGCTGCAGGACATCCAAGGGCCCAAGCGAATAGTAGAAATACGATCATCGCTCTACTGTGTGTGCTTTTATTATGTGCTTAAAAATCGCTCTACTGTGTGTGCTTTTACTATGTGCTTAAAAATGAGCATTGTGGCATAAAGAACCACAAAGACTGCACCCCGAGGTTCTCGAGCTTTTTGTCCGCGAGAGCCTACAGCTTACTGACCAGTGACCAGGGTTTAGGGTTTGAGGTTTGAGGGTTGAGGGTTTAGGGTTTAGGGTTTAGGGTTTAGGGTGACCCGCATGATGCTGCAGCTGGCGGCACGTGGAGATGCTTGGAGCACTCCTAGCTTCTCAACTAAACCCTAAACCCTAAACCCTAAACCCTAAACCCTAAACCCTAAACCCTAAACCCTAAACCCTAAACCCTAAACCCTAAACCCTAAACCCTAAAGGCCTCGAAGGCTCTTGCAGCAATCTTCGTTGCGCCTGCCACGAAGTCCCGTAGGACCACCTCAGGGGTGGCCTCCAACAGGGTTTAGGGTTCAGGGTTTAGGGTTTAGGGTTTAGGGTTTAGGGTTTAGGGTTTAGGGTTTAGGGTTTAGGGTTACACATATTGTATTCTTGCTTAAGAACCCCGCAGAAATCTCAAAAAACATTTAGCCCTACATTGCCTTTTTTTAGGAAGAATGTTGCTTTCTTTTTGTTTGGGGTGGGGGGTTCTTAAGCCAATAGTAGTCATATTAGGCAGAAAACCCCACGATCATGAGCAGCGCACAGGGTCTGGGGCTCGCGCTGTTGCCGCTCTCCAGGTCTGGAGCATCGGAGCCACAGCCAACTGCCGTGCCCTGAGGGTTCAGGGTTTAGGGTTTAGGGTTTAGGGTTTAGGGTTTAGGGTGAGCATCGCACACGAGCTGCGGTGTAGGTGGGTAGTTCTCGAAATTTGGGTCCCTTTTGAATTCCTACAAGAAAGTACCCTAAAACCCTAAACCCTCAACCCAAAAAAGGGACCCCAATGTAGAGAACTACCCTTGTAGGGCTCCCAGAAGCTCCTTTCAGCAGTACCCTGCCCCAGCTTCTTAGGTTCATGGCCCCCTTAGTTATGGGCCTTTAAAATGCCCATAGATACCCATATATACCTTATAAAGCCCAAGGCGCATCCCTGGTCCCGAAACCCTGAACCCTAAACCTACTAAACCCTAAACCCTAAACACCAAACCCCAAACTCCAAACGCTTAACCCTAACCCCCGAAGGAGATAGCTTCAGAAACCATCAGGGAAAGGAGGTAAGGGGCTCTCTTCAGGGACCATGCAACCACCCTTAGACGGCTGGAACTCCCCGAACCGGAAGGCTCCAAAAGCCCTAAGCTTCCGAAAGCCCTAGGCCACTAGATGCAACCCGAAACCCTAGACCCTAAACCTAGACCCTAAACCCTAGACCCAAAACCCTAGACCCAAAACCCTCCCAAAACGAAACACACACCCTAAGACATACCGGAACTGGGAGGCCATCTTAAACCAGGGGTCCCCGTCCTGCCGAATTGCCTTATTTCAGATTGGTTCCAAGCTGGGGCTCTAGGGTCTACGCTTCTCTGGGGTCTGCTACCAGTTGCTTAAGAGCCCCCAAAATTCAAGAAAACATATATTCCTTATAAGGGTAATATAGGGATTATTATGTTTAATTCGTTTAGGGGCTCTTAAGCAAACCCCAAACCCTAAACCCTAACCCCTAAACCCTAAGCCCAACCGCGCAAGAAAGGTGCCTGAAGTCCATCCCGGGCAGTGGCAGGCCTGGTTTTTAGGTTCAGGGTTCAGGGTTCAGGGTTTAGGGTTTAGGGTTTGGGGTTTGGGCTTTAGGGTTTGGGGTTTAGGGGTCAGGGCTTCGGGAGCGCATGGAATCTCATGGAGACTTTCACCCCTAAACCCTAAACCCTAAACCCTAAACCCCAAACCCCTAAACCCTAAGTAGGTCTCAGATGGAAGCAGCCAGAGGATGCTACAAGGACTGCTTGGGCGTGCCACCAGAACCTCTTTGAACCCCTAGACCCTGCACCCTAAACCCTAAACCCTAAACCCTAAACCCTAAACCCTCCCCAACCTCCCGAAACTGCAGGGAGTCGAAGCAGCGCAGTGGTCGCTGGGCCCGAAACCCTAAACCCTGAACCCTAAACCCTAAACCCTGAACCCTAAACCCTAAACCCTAAACCCTAAACCCTAAACCCACCCCCAAGCCCCCCCCCACCCTTCAACTCCACTCGCTCGGCCCAGGGCAGCGCATACATCAGCTCAATGTTCGGCGTGTGGCTGTCGGTGAAGGTGAAGGCCGCGCTCTTCCTGGGTTTTAGGGTTTGTAGGCCTCAGGGTGCCCTAAACCCTAAACCCTGAACCCTGAACCCTAAACCTAAACCCTAAACCCTAAACCTTAAACCCTAAACCTTAAACCCTAAACCCTAAACCCGAAACGCTAAACTTTTTTGTTAGGGCCAGGCTTACAGATTCCGTGTTGGGGTTTCATTGTGGTGTGCATTGACTTAAACAGGGCGATTGGGTCTACAGGTCCTTATTGCGGACTCCGGCGCGTGTGTACGGGGCCCGTAACTTATGATGCCCACACCGGGGCAACTTAATCTTATTCCCCTATATAACTCTATATATACATATATGTATATATATACATATATTTTTGTAGATGTGTGTGTGTTGGTGTTTCTACATATTTCTGCACATACATAATTGCCTTATATTGTCCCTGTATACCTAAGTTGCCCCAAAATAACCTCTAAAAGCACCCTGTGTTTAGGGTTTAGGGTTTAGGGTTTAGGGGTTTAGGATTTAGGGTTTAGGGTTTGGGGTTTAGGGTTTAGGGTCCCTATGACGGTCCCTCCTTTAGTCCCTTGAGCAACGGCTTTAAGGGATCTGGGTAGCCCGGCGATGCTGTCACGGACGCCCGCGGCGTCCTCAGTGGGAGCGAATCAGGGTTTAGGGTTTAGGGTTTAGGGTTTAGGGATTAGGGTCGCATGTAATTCAGATAATATGTTTTGGTATGCTACATAATCATAACGAGAATGATCATCGTGCTCACAAAAGATGAAGAAGGGCACCCATCTCATTTGTCATCTTAAACAGGGGGCCCAGAACCCTTTGGGCTTCCTGGAGTGTCCCAAAATCCTAAACCCTAAACCCTAAACCCTGAACCCTGAACCCTAAACCCTAAACCCTAAACCCTAAACCCTAAACCCTAAACCCTAAACCCTATCAGCCCCAAACCGAAGGCCGAGGCGCTTCTCGGTGCGGCGCTCGAAGTAGCGGCAGTCCGGGAAGCCTTGCACAAGAGGTTTAGGGTTTAGGGTTTAGGGTTTAGGGTTTAGGGTTTAGGGTTTAGGGTTTAGGGTTTAGGGTTTAGGGTTTAGGGTTTAGGTCCAAGGCTGCACTTTAGGGCTTGCAGTTCCGGGTTTTTGGGATACAGGGTCTAAGGTTTAGGGTTTAGGGTTTAGGGCTAGGGTTTAGGGGCCCTCATGGTTCGCCCTTACCCGGGTCCCGAGGGAACCCTTCAGGGTTACAACCTTGGATCTGCCGTGGACTACTAGTTGCTTAAGAACCCCCCAGAATAGCCAAAAGTCTTCTTCCTGATAAGGGAAATATCGGGACTAGTGCTTCGTTTTTTTTTTTTTTTTTTTTTTGGGGGGGGGGGGGGGGGGGGGGAGGGGGGGGGGGGGGGGGGGGGGGGAGGGGGGGGGGGGGGGGGGGGGGGGGGGGGGGGGGGGGAGGGGGGGGGGGGGGGGGGGGGGGGGGGGAGGGGGGGGGGGGGGGGGGGGGG
The DNA here is from genome assembly GCA_905221605.1 of Symbiodinium natans. Classification (NCBI taxonomy): domain Eukaryota; class Dinophyceae; order Suessiales; family Symbiodiniaceae; genus Symbiodinium; species Symbiodinium natans. The sequence goes on along the minus strand of CAJNDS010001125.1, from coordinate 556,588 downwards.
GAGGGGGGGGGGGGGGGGGGGGGAGGGGGGGGGGGGGGGGCGGGGGTTTCTTAAGCAAGGGTTTTGGGGACGCCTCGTAAACGAGCGTTCAAGGTAGTACAAGGGGGCCAATAACTAGGAGCACATTAAGGGGAACCTGTAGGGGTAGAACCTGGGCCGGAAGGGTTCATAGTAATTATGTAAACAGGGGTTTAGGGTTTAGGGTTTAGGGTTTAGGGTTTAGGGTTTAGGGTTTAGGGTTTAGGGTTTAGGGTTGGGCCTTCAAGCACCTCCCATTGAGGGACTTTCCCCAAGTACATCAGCATGAGGTACATGGACCCTTCATAACTCACATGAAGTAGGGTTTTTATATTTCTTGTGTCCCCAAAAGGACACCTAATATATACACGCACCAAGAAAAAGAAGGATGGAATTGGAATGTTCCATTCCAATTCCAATTCCAAGCCCAATTCGAAATTGGCCTCTGGATCGAAATTGGCCTCTCTTCGAAATTGAACTCTCTTCGAAATTGGCCTCTGGGCAGCTTCGAAATTGGCCTCCCTATAGTGGATTTGACCTACAAACCTAAAAAAGCACTATAGGAATTGAAATTCCTTACCACTTCTCTTGCTTCGGTTTTTCCAAACCTACTTTGGACTTTTCAAAGAGATTTAGCTTGCTAGACGCCAATTTCACTTTTCGCATGCATTTTCCTGCACACATGTGCACACATGTGCGCCTGTGCGCGCCTGCTCGCGCAGTCTACTCTATTAGTTTAAATGTCCTATTCATGGAAGGATCTTCGATCCTTCCATGAATATGGACATTTAAACCTCATGTAATACACTCACCAATACTGCATACTGCAGTAATAGAAGCCCTACTTCATATAGGGTGGGTGCTTGACATGAGATTCGGTCAGCCAGTGGAGCATGCCCCACCTTGGTCCTTACACGTGGAACACCGCGTGAAGGACGTCCGGGCCATGAAGCACCTCTGAAACCTGCCAAGATGGGAGTTGGGCTGGCAACCCTAACCCCGAAACCCTAAACCCGAAACCCTAACCCTAAACCCTAGACCCAAAACCCTAAACCCTAAACAAGAAACCCTAAATCCTCAAACCCTCAAACCCTAAACCACAAACCAGTTTGGGGATTCTGCTTTAAGGTGCAGTGGACTTTCGCTCAGCAGGTGCTCCTGTCCCAGGGACTTCGAGCTTTGTGCTTTGGCTCGATGTGGTCCGTGTGTGGAAGTGGGTTTAGGGTTTAGGATTTAGGGTTTAGGGTTTAGGGTTTAGGGTCTATTATGATCTATATGTATATATATATATAGATATTGTAGCTATATGTTTGTATTAATGATGTCATATTGTATTTGTTTATGTATGTATACATATATCTACTTATTTGTGTACGTGTTATTGTTGTTCTAAGAGTTTTGTTTAGGTTTTGGGGGGCTTGTATGGGGACTTAGGCTTTAGGGCTTAGGCCTACAGAGGTGGCGTGGAGGACTCTCTGTAAGACAAGGCCAGCTCTTTTCTAGAGCAAGTAGTGAGAGCTACATCTTAATCCCAAAACCCTACAAGCCGAGGTCCGCAAAAAAGGCGGATGGCAATATCTAGCGCGGCGGCTGCTCAGCCCTGCATGCAACCTCTCTCTCCCGGCTGCTACGCTGAGAAGCAAAGCTCGCCCAAACCCTAAAACCACAAACCCCAAGCCCTAAACCCGAAACCCCAAACCCCAAACCCTGAACCCTAAACCCGAAACCGAAAACCCTCAGTCTTAAACCTTCAACCTTAAACCTGAAGGTGTCCTGAGTCTTGTGAAAGAGCCCTGAGGTACGTTCTCCTGCCTTGCGCGGTAGTCGAAGGAGTAGCAGTCGTGCGTCGTCAGGCACCGCAGTGCGCACTCTTCCTGTCGGGTCTTCAGAGGCACGTATCTTAGGGTTTAGGGTTTAGGGTTTGGGCTTTAGGGTTTAGGGTTTGGGGTTTAGGGTTTAGGGGTAGTTACATGGTCCCTTAGTATGGGATCTTAAACGGGGACCCTTATATACCCCTTCTATACCCTGAGCACACCCGTTGCCTAAGGACGTGAAAACTCGACCCAAGAGTAACCTAGGCTCAAACTCTTGGTTTAAGGGGACTTTACATACGGGAACCTAGATTTTAAAAAAGGGAATAAGGGTTTGGGGCTCTGGGCCCTAGAACAGAAAAGCTTTGTGACCGGCTGTGTCGGCTCCACAGCCCAGTGTTCTCATCGGCATGGGTTGCACGAATCTAGCTAGCCCCCCCTGCAAAAAAGAAATCCGAAAAACTGGTACTCTTCCTAAACACAAATCAGAGTAAGTACAAAGTATCCACATGTCCTGGTCAGGGGGCCTTCGGGGTTCAGGACTTCGGATTCAGGGCCTCTTGGGCTTGGGATTTATGGGTTCAGGGCCGTTAGGGTTTAGGATTGAGGGTTTAGGGCCTTTAGGGTTCTAAGGGTAGCCCTGAAAATGGTCCCTTACCTCCTTTACGGACTCTGAAGTATGGGCCCTTCGGTTGTATGGGGTATATAAGGGGTATATAAGGGGTCCACTTTTCAGGGCCCATACAGAGGCACCCTAAACCCTAAATCCTAAACCCTAAACTCTAGGAGTCGTGAAAGCAGCGCCTGGCTCATGCAGTTGTAGGTCTTGTAGTTGTCATTGTTCCTGTCAGGGGGCCAAAGGAGGGACCCTCACCAGGGGTCTAGGGTTTAGGGTTTAGAGTTAGGGTTTCGGCTTTAGGGTTCACTTAGGTATATAGGCCGGTATATGTAGGGGTTAAAATTCTGGGTCCCTGCTATAGTTCCCTTCATATATTCTTTCATGAGGGTTCACGGGGCTTCGGGGTAGAGGGTGAAGGTATTCTGGGCTGCTTTTGAGGGAGGGGGCTTCAAGGGGGCTTGTCTCACCCAAGGTTCCTCTACCGAAGCTTCCGTAAGGCTTGTCAGGTACCCCCTCACCATCAACCCCCTTCCCTTACGGACCCTATATTACCCTAAACCACACAAATTCCCTACACCCCGAATCTAGAGTGAGGGGCTGAGGTGTAGATGTTTAGGTTGGGATGCTCCCCTTATACTACCAGTCCTTAATAGAAGAGGGGAGGGGGTTCTATAACCCCTATGAAGGACTGTTTGTAGAAGGGGGAACATCCCGATGTTTTAGGCTGATAATGACGCTGGGTCCCTGCTTGGACAACGCGGGATGCAAAAAAAGAGCTCTCGTCCCCCCCCCCCCCCGTGCCTTGGACACTTAACGTCTATTCTGCGCGTGCTCTTTTTTTCTTGATTCTTCCCGCAAACCTCTCTGGGCCATGAATGGATGTCTGACGGACGAGTTCGGAGGAGGGGGGGAGCGTGACATTCGGTTGATGGGCAGGGGAGTGGGGGACACGCGCACTAGACAAGGGGTTCAACTGTTGGGGCACCTTCCGCGCCCTCCACGAACGCCCTCCACGCCCTCCACGCCCTCCGCGCCCTCCGCGCCCTCCGCGCCCTCCGCGCCCTCCGCGCCCTCCGCGCCCTCCGCACCCTCGGCGCCCTCCGCGCCCTCCGAGCCCTGTGTGCGCTGCGCGCGCTGCGCGCGCTGCGCGCGAGCCGCGCCCTCCGCGCCCTCCGCGCCCTCCGCACCCTCCGCGCCCTTGTCCAGGACACAGTGTGCTGATGCTAAGGGTGCATTGCGTCTGTTCTGGGGGTGCGTTGCGTCTATTCTGCGGGCGTTTCCTTTGTAAAGTATACCTGTTAATCCTGGCGGACAGAAATTTCTGTCCTTATGGTTTTTTCTGGTTTTTTGCGTGCAAAAGCGAGGTGTTGGTGTTCTATTGGGATCGGGGAATACGATCAAAGCGGCTGGATTTTCGGAGTTCAGGGGAACCTTCCCGAGCCCTGTGCAGAGTCTTGTGCACCAAAGAATAGGTGACCTGAGCAGGACACAAAAAAGCGTACTCTGAACCCAACGTTTTTCCAACATAATGTTGGGTTTTGTTGGGTTTTTGGGGGGTAGCCCAAAAAACGTAAACCGTACCGAATCCGTACTTTGTTGAAAAAATGTTGGGAAAATGTTGGGAAAAAAGCGTACCCAAAACCCAACGCAAACCCAACAAGAGGACACTTTTTCTGAAAAGGCAACTTTTTCTGCAGAATTGTGTGGGTGTCTGGTTTCCACCAGGAAATAGGTTTCTGACCATCATTAAAGCGGACGGATTTTTTGCGCGGCTGGATTTTTCCGGCCTCTTCAATAGGACAGTTTTTTATGGAACGGGGGATTGACAGGTATTTGTTTACAAGGCACGCACGTGCAGCATATGGCCTTTAAGTGTCCATCTTACCCCCCCCCCCCCCCCCCCCGACATGCCCCTCAAGACTCGGGACCGCCTACGTAGGGTTTAGGATTTATAGGGTTTCCGGTCTAGGGTTTCCTGAACCTACACATCTACACCCGAACCCCCAACTCGAAAAAAGAACAACTTTACATCCCGAAGCGAGACCCACAAACCCTGACCCCCAAACCTTGGACCCCTAAACCCTAAACCCTAAACCCTAAACCCTAGATCCTTGCGAAACTTAGGCCCGGACTTGAGGCAGCCAGCTGCCGACTCGCCGAAGGCGGAGAGTGGGGTCCGAGCCACCTGTTAGCATGAGCGGGAAGGGCAGGGTTTAGGGTTTAGGGTTTAGGGTTTAGGGTTTAGGGTTTAGGGTTTCGGGTTTAGGGTGTAGGGTCTAGGGTAAACTTACCTTCATTAATCAGAAGCTCATGTTCCCAGCAGCTCGGTTGACTATAAGAAGGTTCTTAACGGAGACGGCTTCAGGGGGGGGTATGTAACCCAAGGTTCCCGAAGACTCCCCACTACTCCCTAAGGCTCCCTAAGCTTTCCTAAGGTTTTTGTAGTTCCTGCCCATGAGGTTCAGGTTCAGGTTCTTCAGGCTCTCAGATGTTGAGTTGTATACTCTATGCAAGGCCCCATACCTCACAGAACCCTGAGCCCTAGAATATTCTCAAACCCGTTATTATAAAAGTATCTCACAACCCTAACCCTGCAAACCAGGCCTCCTAGACCCACGACTAACCTAGGAAGGGAACTTAAACCCTAAAAAAGAGGAAATAAGGGCATACTCTGGGTCCTAACCAGTAGCCCTAAACCCTAAACCCTAAAAACTAGTAGCCCTAAACCCTAAACGCTAAACCCTAAAAGCAAGGTGGGAAATTAAGGGCTAAACCCTAGCCCTAAACCCTAAACTCTCAACCCTGCAAAAGGAGAAATAAGGGCCTGCCCTGGGTTCCAGCCTCCGTGTCCCAGAGGGAGACGTGCAGGTCCATCGTTCCCCAGCTGGCCGAATCCTGGTGCTGACGTGCCGCAGTCCGGAGAAGTTTAGGGTTTAGGGTTTAGGGTTTGGGGTTTAGGGTTTAGGGTTTAGGGTTTTTTGGGGTTTTGGGGGGTTTTTGGGTTTTGGGTTTTTTGGGGCTTTGGGGTTTTGGGGTTTTTGGGGCTTTGGGTTTTTGGGTTTGGGGGTTTAGGGGGTTTTTCAGGTTTCAGTAGGGTTTAGAGTTTAGACGTTAGGGTTTAGGGTTTAGGGTTTAGGATTTAGGGTTTAGGGTTTTCTTGGGTTTTGGGGTTTTGGGGGGGTTTTGGGTTTTGGGGGTTTTTGGGGCTTTGGGGTTTGGGGTTTTGGAGTTTTGGGGTTTTTGGGTTTTTGGGTTTAGGGGTTTAAGGTTTCAGTAGGGCTTAGAGTTTAGACGTTAGGGTTTAGGGTTTACCCCTTAGCCCCAAACCCTGTAAATCCAAAAATCCCAACTCGACCTGAAGACCCTAAACCGCGTGAAGCCCTAAAACTCCAGCTTCAAGCGAACCCTTGAATGATAGGGTCTTGGGTCTAGGGTTTAGGGCTTAGGGCTTAGGGCTTAGGGCTTAGGGTTTAGGGTTTAGGGTTTAGGGTTTAGGGTTTAGGGTTTAGGGTTTAGGGTTTAGGGTTTAGGGTTTAGGGTTTAGGGTTTAGGGTTTAGGGTTTAGGGTTTAGGGTTTCATGGGGAGTAGGTGCCTAGAAACCTTAGGCAAGCTTAGGGAGCCTTGGAGAGTATTTGGGAACCTTGGGTTACATACCTCCCTTAAACCCACCTCCCTTAAGAACCATAGAATTAAGCCCTAAACCCTAAGCCCTCAACCCCAAACCCAAAGCCCTAAGCCCTGAACCCTAAACCCAAAGCCCTAAACCCTAAGCCCAAAACCCTAAACCCCAAACCCCAAACCCTAAACCCCAAACCCCAAAACAAAACCCACGGGCTTGCAGAGAGGTAGGGCGAGGTCCTCGTCGAAGGCCCGGTGGTTGAGCTTACCTTGTAGGGCTTGGGTTGCCCTAAACCCTAAACCCTAAACCCTAAACCCTAAATCCCCTCCACCCGACGCACGCAAACCCTCGAACCCTGATACCTTGAACCCTATAACATCCCGGCGCCCATCCACCCCCGGCACAACCTTGAGCCTGAACCTCAACGAGCGTCAAGAGTCATGGGTTTCCCTAAACCCTAAACCCTAAACCCTAAACCCTAAACCCTAAACCCTAAACCCTAAACCCTAAACCCTAAACCCTAAACCCTAAACCCTAAACCCTAAACCTACCCCCTCTATACTACTCCCCCTAGGTTCCCACCTTAAAAGTGACCTTCATTCGGCTTAGCCAGAAGCAGGGGATCCCATGAAACAGAAGTCGGATGTTTCTGGTCACAGGCCCCAAGAAATCAGCCCACCGAAGGTTAAACTCCAGACCTTCAAGACCCCTAACCCTCCTCCTAAATCCTAAACCCTAGCCCTAAACCCTAAACCCTAAACCCCAAACCCTAAACCCTGAACCCTAAACCCTAAACCCGTGAAGAGGCAACCAATCGCCCCCAAGGCGCAGGTCAACGACCCGTACTCCGAGGCAATGGGGTCGCAGGTGCTCCAAGGATTGCTTCCGAAGCCTCAAGTTTAGGTTTTACGGTTTAGGGTTTAGTCAGGGTTCAGGGTTCAGGGCTAGGGTTTAGGGCTTAAGGTGTAGGGTTTAGGGTTTAGGGTTTAGGGTTCAGGGTTCAGGGTTCAGGGTTTAGGGCTTAAGGTTTAGGGTTTAGGGTTTAGGGTTTAGGGTTTAGGGAAGCTCTGCCAAGATGCTAGAGGGCATTTGGGGTGTTCTGGGTACTTTCGCTGCTGCTTTTGTTACGTCTCATCGGACTCATAAGGGCTTAGAAGACGTGGCCTTGTGGGAGGGTTTAGGGTTTAGGGTTTAGGGTTTAGGGTTTAGGGTTGAGGGTTGAGGGTTGAGGGTTGAGGGTTTAGGGTTTAGGGTTTAGGGTTTAGGGTTCTTTTTGGGGCTTACAAGCTCACAGGGCTTGTCTTTTCCTCTACGTAGTGCTCAGAGTCTCAGAGGGCTTATGGACAGCTCGGAACCTGTGTCTTCATCGAGGCTTTAGGGTTTAGGGTTTAGGGTTTAAGGGTTAAGGGTTAAGGGTTAAGGGTTTAGGGTTTAGGGTTTAGGGTTTAGGGTTTATCGCGTCTGTGGCTCCAACGGCTTCTGGCGTTCACAGGCTTCATCTTTATTGGGCTTCTACGGGTTGCAGGGGTTGCTGTGCAGCTTGTAAGGCCTCTAGTGCTCACAGGGTTTATAGGGCTAGGACACGTTGGCGAGGGTTGGGGCTTAAGGGGTTTAGCGTTTGAGTGGCAAGGATGTGTAGGCTTTCGGGAATATCGGGTTTGAAGTAAAATGGACCCTAAACCCTAAACCCAAAACCCAAAACCCCCTTTTGTATCTTGGGCCGCGGCGGACAAAGTGCCTGGCGGCCGTTGTGCAGAAGCCCTTGCCCAGAATCGTGACCTGGCAAGCTCAAACTTTCAAACTACTTGGGTTTAGGGTTTAGGGTTTAGGGTTCAGGGTTCAGGGTTCAGGGTTTAGGGCTTAGGGTTTCCCTAACCCTCAACACTGGGCCCTAAACCGAAACCTCCTTGAGCAAGCCCGTCTGCAAAAATAGTTCCCTGACGTTCCCTGAACCCAAGCCTTTAAACCACAAAAAAGAACTGAATCCTAAACCCCAAACCCTAAACCCCAAATCCTAAACCCCAAACCCTCAACCCTAAACCGAGTATGGCTCTATCCGCGGAGCTTGGAGGCCTAGACTAGCGGATGGGGGCGTGCGGGGCGTCCGGGCCGAGATTCCTCTCTGACATTTTGTGCTTGGGTTTAGGGTTTAGGGTTTCGGGTTTAGGGTTAAGGGTTTAGGGTCTAGGGTGTAGGGTTCAGTGTAATGTTTCTTTAGTGATACGTCTGGAGGTTCGCATTTAGGGTTTAGGGTTCAGAGTAGGGCTTGGGGCGGAAGCTCTTATACATGCGCCCTTTACATAGAGTCCACACACCTCCCCGTAAACCGGGCAGGCCAAAATAACCCGAAAGCCTAAATCCTCAACCAGGTTCGGCCAGGCCTAGCAGAGTCGGATTTCGATGTGGGAAGCTCGAAAGCCCTAACCCGAGCATGCTGGGAGGTTCATTGCTAGTTCTAAGCAGAGGTACGTGCCCCACTTGGAAGCACCCCCAAACCCCTCAAGCCCCGACCCCGAACCACTTTTGCGAAGAACCAAGCTTGCAAAAAAATCCTATGTATGGGTTCTACATAAGCCGAACATGGAACACAGCAACTCTAAAGGAACTCTCAATAAACCCTAGGCCCTAAACCCGAAACCCTAAACCCTAAACCCTAAATCCTAAACCCTAAACCCTAAGACCCTCAAAGGAGGCTCCAAGCTCTGGGGCCTGACCGCCGCCCTTGGAGACCGTGTTGGGCGACACGGAGTCGATGGTCAGCAGCTGCCTTTCGGCTTGGTGGTTTAGGGTTTAGGGATTAGGGTTTGGGGCTTAGGGTTTAGGGTTTAGGGTTTAGGGTTAGGGTTTAAGGTTTAGGGTTTAGGGTTTAGGGTTTAGGGTTTAGGGTTTAGGGTTTAGGGTTTAGGGTTTAGGGTTTAGGGTTTAGGGTTTAGGGTTTAGGGTTTAGGGTTTAGGGTTTAGGGTTTAGGGTTTAGGGTTTAGGGTTTAGGGTTTAGGGCTTAGGGTTTGGGGTTTAGGGTTTAGGGTTTAGGGGCTTTCAGTGGTGTACTACAACATGCGCAAGCAACATCAAAAATCAGAGGCGAAGACCTTTAACTATTCAAAAGCAACTAAACGCCTAGGACCGAAATCGCAAAAACAAAGCCCAAGCTTTAAAACCCGAGCCTTAGGGCTTAGGATTTAGGGTTTCGGGTTTAGGGGAGGATGTAGCTAGGTAGTAAGTAGAGTGATAAGAACAAAGGAGCCCTGATTGGGTTAAAGCTATCCTACTAAAAAAGCTCTGCTCTACTTGACAACGGCATACGAAGTGCCCGATCCTCAAAGGAAGGGTGATTTCGTGGTTCCGTAATAGGGGGTGCATACGGGGTACGCAAGGTCTCCCAAAGCAAAGGCCGGACTTGAGGGCCCTTGCAACTACCCTAGTCAAAGCCCCGAACCCTAAAAACTAAACCCTAAACCCTAAACCCTGAACCCTGAACCCTGAACCCCAAGATCTCATACCCTCCAACCCTGAACCCCTAACCCGAACCTGCCCCGTAAGTACCCAACTCGAAACCCCAAGCCTTGGGTAGGTTTGGGTGCCCTACAAAATTGATCTTCTTATGGCTTCATAAGCATTATATTATAAAGGATGAAGGGCAGCAAAGATTGAAGATTATGTTCAAACCTACCCGTGGAAACCCCTAATTATCCCTAAATAGCCTGAATTATGGGGGGCACCCAGAAAATAGTACAGACAGGGGTAGTAGGGGAACCCATGATCCACCCGAAGAACTCACCCCAAAGCCCCAAAGCCCTGAGAGCGGAAACCCCCTAAACCCTAAACCCTAAACCCTAAACCCCCATGCCGGGCGGGCGTGAACTCGGAGAGGCTGTCCGGGAAGCGCGCATAGCCGAGAGGGAGAAGGCGGACCTGGCGCGAGGCTTGGGGTTTGGGATTTGGGGTTTGGGGTTTAGGGTTTGGGGTTTAGGGTTTAAGGTTCAGGGGTTTAGGGTTTAGGGCAAGGGTTTGGGGGTGCTCGGGGTGTATGGCAGCTTTGGGTTGTTTTTCGGTTAGGTTGCTCATGATCTCGGGGGTGAAGGGCTTCGGATGGTTCAGGGCATGCGGTTGGGCCTTGTAAGTCTTTGGAGCCAGGCCTGTAGAGTCTGAGATGGCTTCAGGGCCGAGGGGCGTGCTCTTGGGGTTTCGGCTTGTTTCTGGACTTGTTCATCTATCCTTCAGAGTTTCGGTCTTGGTAAGCACGGAGAGGCACAAAATGACAACAAATGCAACTTGTCGTCCGGGACTTATTTGGAGGGGTTTGATGTAGGCCATCGGCCATGATCTACTTTTCAGGAGTCTAGGCTTCAGGGTCTGAACCCTAAAGCCTAAACCCTAAGCCCTAAACTTTCTTGAGGGTTTTTGGGGGTTTAGGGTTTAGGGTTTAGGGTTTAGGGTTTAGGGTTTAGGGTTTAGGGTTTAGGGTTTAGGGTTTAGGGTTTAGGGTTAGGGTGCCTTGATAAGCACGGTGGAGGCTTCGAACTCCGGCACGACGCACTGTACCTGGCTCAAAGCCGAGCTTGGTAGTGAAATGGATCTTATCCCCTACACCCTAAACCCTAAACCCTAAACCCTAAACCCTAAACCCTAAACCCTAAACCCCAAACCCTAAACCCTAAACCCTAAACCCGAAAGGGGAATGCGGACCGAAGTCTGCGCAGTGAGGCTGAAACAGTTGGTCTTGCGGAGGGAACTATGGCGGGGATGTTTAGGGTTTAGGGTTTAGGGTTTAGGGTTTAGGGTTTAGGGCTCCGGTGCAGAATTTTTGGGCGGATCGTGGTGGTTCTTCGGGGCGATGGGCCAAAACAAAAAAGCAAATCCCTTTCCAGGGCCCCCCAGAGAACATAGTTTCGGGATTCCTCACATGGCTTAGGGTTTAGGGTTTAGGGTTTAGGGTTTAGGGTTTAGGGTTTAGGGTTTAGGGTTTAGGGTTTAGGGTTTAGGGTTTCGGGTTTCGGGTTTAGGGTTTAGGGTTTAGGGTTTAGGGTTTAGGGTGCCCAAGCAGAAGAAATGAAAGCTGCAGGGGCACCACAATGACAGATCCCTCCTTGCTGGTCAGGTTGTGAGGGCACACCTGGGCGAGAAGCTACGCCGGAAAGGACCCTTTGGGGACCGTCAGATTCCTCGTCCCCACCCGCACACCTCGCGTCGCTAATCCAAGGCCCTTGAACCCTAAACCCTCTGCATATTGTAGGTTAGGTCTTAGGGTGGTTATAGGGGCCCTGAATATGGTCCCTGACCTCATTTAAAGTTTCAAGGGTTGTGTCGGGTTTTTAAGGGGTATATAAGGTAATATAAGGGTCCGCCTTTAAGGGCTCATATTAAAGGACCATGCAAGCACCCTCAGAGTTAGGCGGACTTCCATAATCATTCGGGGTTCGGGAACCCTGTCCTTTCCTTTGCAAGTCCAAAGCGCATGTGCTCCCAGGACCACGGAGATGTTGTCAACACCTTGTTGGCGAGCAATGAATGAAGCGTCCCGCTTGCACATCGGTGCCGGGGGACCGACACCCTAAAGCCCTAGAACCGCACCAAACGCAAACCCGGCTTAACCCCACAGACTTATGTGCCCAGGAGCCCTACAGGCCCCTGCATAGTCCCCTCCTCCCTTGTTCTTAGTAGGGACTGAGGGAATTACGGCCGTACGTATATATATATATATATGCCCTTCAAAGGATTAATTATCTAGGGTACTTCATTCCCTCCTTCCCTACTAGGAACCAGCCAGTTTTGGGACCCAAGGGACTGAGGGGCTCCGCGTAGCCTTCCGGCATGCTAATGGTGATGCTGACAGTGTCCTTGGGTTGTAAGGTTCGAAACCCTCAGAGCCACAACAAAGGCCCTAAACAGAAGGCGCTTCTAAACCCGAAACCCTAAAGCCCTAACCCTAAACCCTGAAGCCATAACCCTATGCCCCAAAAACTTTCTTTCGAGCTTAGCTTAGAGGACTATAACCGAAACGTGGAGTCGCCTAGGAAGGAAAAAGGCAACCCTCAGTTGACCCACGTGGGTTTACGGCTGAGGGTTTCTTTGGGTTTAGGGTTTTGGGTTTTCGGTCTAGGGTTCAGGGCTTGGGGGTTTAGGGCTTCGGGCTTGGAGCCATCTTCGAAGATCAACCCCCAAGCCCTAAACACCTAGACCAAGTTTCTCCGGCGTTGCCCTGCTGAGGCGACACGGCGGTGACGTTGGGCGTGACGTAGGCGCGGAAGGCCTTGTGGTTGCAGTCCTGGCCCGATGGGCGAATATTCGGTGCCCTCTCAATTGGAACTGGTGTTTTGGGTCCCGTACATGATCTTAACAGAGGGAAATTCTCATAAGGTGATCATGTTCCAAACTCTAAACCCTAAAGCCTATATTTCGGCGACGTGAGGTAAAGTAGGTTTGGGTGCATAGAGCTTTCGGGCTTACTTGGACGTTCATGAGTACTTAAAACCCCAATTACAAGTCTACTTAGAACCTCCTTAGGGGGCGTAGGGGGCTTATCAGCGGCTTACAAGTACTGTTATGATTGGGGCTATAAGTGCCCTGAACCTCCAAGTGACGTTTTATGCTAGGGTTTGAAAAGGCTCATCTTGGGTTTGCGGAGCTTCCAGGGTGTTTCGCATTCAGAGCCATCCGGACTTGGAGTCTAGCCGCCCACCCCCCCACCCCTATTGTGCTATCGTGAGCTAGCTATATCGTGGTATGTATTGTGATTTCGTTATACTGTTCTATTGTATTTGAAAGACATGATTTTATTGTTCTGAATTGTTCTATCCTCCCCCCACTGAGCCTCGCTGACAGGTCCGAGGTCGACCGGAGCCGTGTCCAGGACGATGTTCTGGCCCATTGTTGTGGTGGTGGTGGTGGCCTTGCGACTTTTGGGCGCTTGATGACTAAGGTTTAGGGTTAAAGGTTTAGAGTTTAGGGTTTAGGGTTTGGGGGCCTTTCGTTGTAAGGGCAATATAGGAAGTTTGGTTTACTTTTCTTTGGACCGAGGGGATTCTTAAGCAAAAAGTAGCGATGTACGTGAAGAATGTCTATCTACTTATCTCCGCATACTATAGGGGCCTTAATAGTTAGACCAGGGTTTTGGGGGTCATTGTGATATGCCTGTAAAGGGACCATAAGGGAATACTACTAGTAATTACTCCGACCCCTGGATTATGGATGAAACGGGTCAAATGCTCGAATCCTGAACCCCTAAATGAGTATTTCCCAAAATGGGGGTACCCCTTGTATACCCCAAAATAGACTACAATCCCCTAAAAACGGGCCCCCCGAAAGGTTTCCCATAGGGGTACCCCCTTTATACCCCAAAATAGACTATCATTTCCTTAAGGGGACCCCAGAAAGGTTTCCCATAGCGGTACCCCCTTTAATCCCCCCAAATAGACGAGAATCCCCTTTAAAGGGACCCCCCCAGAAAGGGCACCCTAAACCCTAAACCATATTTTCGCAACCCCCTTGAGGCCGAGACCGGATTCGGGTCTGGCCCGGTGCCACACTTGTGGGCCGCGCTGATGAGGTTGGTCATGATGTCCTTTGCTGGCAAAAACTGCACCCAGGGGGGGGGGGGGGGGTGTTTATGGTTTAGGGTCTAGGGTTTAGGGTTTAGGGTTGAGGATTATTCAGGGTTAAGGGTAAAGGGTTATGGGTTAAGGGTTTAGGTTTCAGGGTTTAGGGTTTGGGTTTAGGGTTTAGGGTCTTTAGGGCTTGCTGTCCTCGGCTGGAAAACTGGGCGGGTGGGTGGGTGGGTGGGTGGAGGGTCTCTTGGGTTGGCCATGTTGGACGTTTCGGGTTTTGCACCCTCTGGGCAAATCTTCGGGTGATGCTATTTCCCCCAAAAGGCTAAAGGTTACGTACTCAGCTACTAAGTCTTGAGCATTCTTCAAAAAAACCCAAGCAAAGCTTAAACGCTTACCTACTCAGCTACTCTGTCTTGAGCATTCTTGACACCCAGGCCATATCCCCGAGGTTACCCCACCAGGCTGAGGCTGTGGCAGGGTGGCTTGTGGCTCGGGCTTCAGGGGCGAGGCAAGATACACTATACTATACAGAATAAGGGCACGGGATTAGGGTTTAGGGTTTAGGGTTTAGGGTTTAGGGTTTAGGGTTTAGGGTTTAGGGTTTAGGGTCCCATACTTCGGATCCCTTTAAACCCCTCTAAGCAGGGGTAAGGGACCACACTAAAAGTGCCCATGGTTCCAACCTTACATTGCATTGGAGGAACTAAACCAAATCTGGGTTTAGGGCTCAGGGTTCAGGATCTTCTGGTGTACCTAACCCAAAACGGGGTTTAGGGTTTAGGGTTTAGGGTTTAGGGTTTAGGGTTCAGGGTTTAGGGTTTAGGGTTTAGCTTTTAGGGTTTAGGGTTTAGGGAAAGTTGTTCGTTCAGTTGCACGAAAATCACTGCTGTTCAGAGCCTGGGCGCCACCTTCTCAACGTTCAGCGTCAGCTTGCGTGTGACAAAGACGATCTGGTCAACACCGGGATGCGCGGCTTTAGGCTTATCAACTCTATCCCTAAACCCTAAACCCTAAACCCTAAACCCTAAACCCTATAAACCCTAAACCCTAAACCCTAAACCCTTTCGCAGGGATTATGGGGCTAGATCGGCCTAGCACAGCCAACCCTGGCAAAGGCCTGTTATACAGGGCTGTAGGGTTGTCATCCCGATGCCATAAGCGCAACTCTACTGGCCCATACTTAGAGGTTTAGGGTTTAGGGTTTAGGGTTTAGGGTTTAGGGTTTAGGGTTTAGGGTTTAGGGTTAGCGTTTTGGGGTTTATGGCTCTCAGGAGCTTGGGCCAAAGGCCGGGTCGGGGTTTTAGGGTTTAGGGCTCAAAGGATACCACCGCTCTGTCTTCAATACTCATTCTCTGCATGCACATACATCGCCCAGGAAGTCGGCATACAGGCAGCACACGTCTACGACATTCACATCACCGAAAGGTCCGAAACTCTTCAAACCCAAACCCAGACCCCTGAAAGCTCCGTCAATATTGGGAAACCCCCAAACTTGTGAAGCCCTGCGCCCTCAAGGGACATAAGCCCGAAGCCTCCGCCAAAACCGAATTGGAGATTCGTCCACCTGCAGACCCGAAGCCCTCCATCAAAACCCGTCGACCCTCATTCCTACATAAGCCCTACCACCCTCAAAGACCCTTAGAACCTTAAACCTTCCACAAAACCCTGTGGATCCTTCACCCTCCATGAACTCCCAAACCCCGCACAGGGCCCACGCACACGCCTTAAAAACCCTTCCGGCTTCCGACCCCAAACTCTCCTCAAAATGCCTGTAGACCTAAGCATGAATCCCCTTCCACAAAACCCTTAAGCCCCTGAAGCTAGGCCCTGAACCCGGAAACCCAAACCCCAAACCCTTCCCCTAAACCCTAAACCCTAAACCCCAAACCCCAAACCCCAAACCCCAAACCCTTCTGACACCCTCCGACCTCGGTGGGCGACCAGCTCTCAACGTCCGCCAGGGTGCCCAATGCGGCCGCGGTGAGCTGGTCAAGGCTTTTGTGGCTGCTTAGGGTTTAGGGTTTGGGGTTAGGGTTTAGGGCTCCCATTATCCGGACCCTGGGAGGATCCAAAAAGTAGAACCCCCTAGTAGTACCTTACACAACCAGTGGGCTACCAAGGAACAGAGGATGTTCTTAGGCACATAGTAGATCCGCTTCAGGGTTCCTAAGAGTTTCCCAATAGTAGTATGGGGTACTACTTGGGGGCTCTATGCTTTGGATCCCAACCCTAAACCCTAAACCCTAAACCCTAAACCCTAAACCCTGGGGTCTGGGTAGGAATAGTTGTGCGAACAAAGGTCCGATGCTTCATGGAAGCCTGGACCCTGAACGCTCAAGGGCTCCAGGTTGGGGGGCAGGGTTTGCCCTAAACCCTAAACCCTAAACCCTAAACCCTAAACCCTAAACCCTAAACCCTAAACCCTAAACCCTAAACCCCTTGGGGGCTTCAAGCTCCGGGAGCCGCCTGCGAGGTGAGTGCAGAGCTGCCGAAGCCGATACCTCGCACCGTCACGATGGCGCCGCCTTCCTTGTGAAAGGTTAGTCTTTTTCAGGGTTTTTGTCAGTTCTTTACATCTTAGGGTTTTTGTTGTTTCTTTTGGGATTTTTGGGCTTCCTCAGAGATTTTTTCAGATTGTTTGAGGGTCTTGAGTTTTTTGGGGTTTTTCAAGGGGTTTGGGGGTCTTTAAGGGGTTGTTAGAGGGTGGTTTAAGGGTGTTTTCGGGTTTGTCGGGTTTCTGGGTTTACAGGGTTCATAGGGTATTCCAGGGTTTTCAAGGATTTCGAAAGGGTTTTTAGGGTTTTTTTCGAGGTTTGGGGTCTTGGTGACACTAGGGTTCAGGCCTTCGCCCCGGGGCTGAAGGTGGAATTTGCGGCTTCGTAGGGGCCCCGAAAATGGGGACCCTTTTGTGCACCTTCCATACCCTGTAAAACCCTTTAAAGAGGGTAAAGGACCAAATTCAGGGGCCATGTAACCGCCCTTAGATGCAGGAAAAAGTCAGATGAGCGATCATAGAACGGTAAACGTAATTAGAGTGGTGAGGGGATGCCTTTGAGAGTGGGGGAGGCGCGGCCGATGCCGCTACCCTGCTTGCGACAGCAACAGGGTTTGGGCTTTAGGGTTTAGGATGGGGTATGAGGAGATACTCCGCCTCAACCCTAAACCCCTAAACCCTTAAACCCTTAAACCCCTAAACCCTTAAACCCTAAACCCTAAAGTCTAAGCCCCAAACCCTTTAGGGTTACGGCATTGCCCAAATTTCCCCAAACGACCCCCCCCCCCCCTAAACCCTGAACCCTGAACCCTGAACCCTGAACCCTAAACCCTAAACCCCCTAAACCCTAAACCCTAAACCCCCTAAACCCCCTAACCCCCCCCCCCCCCCGTTAGAAAGCCCTCGGCCTCCGAGCCGACGGTCGGCTCGACGCTGTGGATCTCGAAGCGCCTTTTGTTGGGTTTAGGGTTTAGGGTTTAGGGTTTAGGGTTTAGGGTTTAGGGTTTAGGGTTTAGGGTTTAGGGTTTAGGGTTTAGGGTTTAGGGGTTTAGGGTTTAGGGCTTAGGGTGTAGGGTGTAAGGTTCAGGGCGCGGGGTTTAGGGTTCGGGGTTTAGGGTTTAGGATTTAGGGTTTAGGGTTATGGCTCAGGATTTAGGGTCTAGGGCTTAGGGTATTTTGAGATTCTACAGGGTTTTCGGGTTGACTCTAAGGAGTTTCTAGAGTTTTGGCAGGGGTTTAGGGGGCTCGTCATTTGGCTTATAGGGGCTTAGGGGTTTTAGGTGTTTAGGATATAGGGACTCAGAACGTGCAGCGAATCTAGGGAGTAGAGTCGAGGGGTGAGGCTGCCAGAAGGGATGTCACCCTAAACTCTGAAATCCTAATAGGGTCCAGGGTTTAGGGTCTAGGCAAACGCAAAGCCCTATATTGCCCTTATAGGGAAGATTTTAGAGCCCCAAAACAGAGAAAATAATAATCCCTGTATTGCTCTTATAAGGAAGGTGTCTTTTTTTGGTGCGGAGGGTCTTAAGCAAATAGAGGACATGCTTCAGAGGGCCAAAAACTCGACCTTTACGATTCCTGCTTTGAGTGGCTCGGGGGTGGGGGCTTCCGAATTCGAACCAGAACCACGCATCAGAGCAGTCTCGGAGTTGTAGTGAACCCAAACTGGGACTTTCAGCGCCTAGAGGACTTAGGGCTTAGGGCTTAGGGTGTAGGGTGTAGGGTTTAGGGTTTAGGGTTTAGGGTGTCGGGTTTAGGGTTTAGGGCTTAGGGCTTAGGGCTTAGGGCTTAGGGTTTAGGTAGGGCTTAGGGCTTAGCCCCTTCCTTTCGAGGAGGCACGTGTCCAAGTAGGACTCGCGGCGGGAGACGGCGTAGCCGCGGCTGGTGACCTTGTCTAGGATTTAGGGTTTAGGTTTAGGGTTTAGGGTTTAGGGTTTGGGGTTTGGGGTTTGGGGTTTGGGGTTTAGGGTTTAGGGTGAGGATTTGGGTAGGGTTTAGGGTTTCGGGTTAATCACGCGTACCCACACCGCTGCTCGCTGCTGAATCTCTACATCTAACAGCCCAGAACCAGAAAACCCATGACATTGATCCGCTGCGCGATCTATTGAGATATGTTGTCAAAACTGGTACAAAAGTGTGTGACTGCACTTAGGAGGGTAGCTGTAAATCTAATTTTAGCTGCCGTATTAAGAAACCCAATAAACCCCAAAAGGCTGAGGATCTAAAGTTTCAGTAAAGCCCCACAAAGAAAAGTGTGTGACTGCTGGCACTGTCAGGGAGGGGAGGAACCGTATTGTGAAGCGACGACACGGGTCAAAGAACCCGGCTCCACGCGAACGGCAAGTTGCTCCAACAGGGAACACTTGACCTTGCACCCCTAAACCCTAAAACCCTAAAACCTAAACCCTCAACCCTAAACCCTAAACCCTAAACCCTCACCCCCCCCACCCCCCCCCCAAATCGAAAAGTTCAACCGTGTCATTTGGGGGTTTTTTTCGCCATGCCGTGCCTGGACTTGTCCCGCGAAGCTACAGGTCCAAGGTCCAGGGGTCGAGAGGGTTTAGGGTTTAGGGTTTAGGGTTTAGGGTTTAGGGTTTAGGGTTTAGGGTTTAGGGTTTAGGGGGCTGAGGTTCCGGGTTCAGGGTTTGGGCGCACTTGCCAGCCGCAGCGGCCAGCAGCGTCGGCTTCATGAAGAAGTTCGGGGGCTTCACGACACCTCGGCGCCGCTCTAAGAACCCAAGGGTGGCCCGTTGCTTATAAGAGGGATCCGAACCGGTTTAGGGTTTAGGGTTAAAGGGTTAAAGGGTTTAAGGGTTTAAGGGTTTAGGGTGTAGGGTTTAGGGTTTAGGGTTTAAGGGTTTAAGGGTTTAAGGGTTTAAGGGTTTTAGGGTTTTAAGGTTTTAAGGTTTTAAGGGTTTAGGGTCACGGTGGGTGCAAGTTCCTACTCGGCATCCTAGGCGGGAGAGCGAAATCTGCACGTCCATCTCGGATATCCAGAAAGGGCCCATGCTGTAATGCGGGTTTGGGGTTTAGGGTCTAGGGCTTAAAGCTTAGGGTTTAGGGTTTAGGGATCAACACCCAGACGACTCTAAACCCTACCTACACCACTGCTTCGGCATCAGGATCGAGTCGAGAGGCAGTCCTCGTTGTAGATGTCCTCTGGAGGTTTGAGTTTTAGGTTTAGGGTGTAGGGTTTAAGGTTTAGGGTTTAGGGTTGAGGGTTTAGGGTTCAGGGCATCCAGGTCAGTGCAAGCTACGTGGGGCTGCGTGCTGGGCCAGGTCTTGCAACCTATCACCCTAAACCCTAAACCCTTAACCCCAAACCCTACACCCTAAACCTTAAAACCTATACCCTAAACCCTAAACCCTCAACACCAAAACCCTGTAAAGCCGCATGGACCGCAAAATCACGTTTGGTGTTTAGGGTTTAAGGTTTGGGTTTGGGGGGTTAGGGTGCAGTGCAGGGTTCATGCTTTTTAGATGGGGTTTGGGGCGCAGGGCTAAGGCTTTTAGCGTTTAGAGTTTAGGTTTTAGGGTTTCGGGTGCAGGCTAAAGGCTTGCAGGGACCCTAAACCCTAAACCCTAAACCCCAAACCCCAAACCCTAAACCCTAAACCCTAACCACAGCACAGCATGGAAGTTTCACGCCGGGTTTTCGGGTTAAGGGTTTAGGCTTTTGGGGTTTTACAAGGGTGTCCTTGTTCTCCGTGCAGAGCGGCTTGAAGACCATGGCCGTCCGCCTCCAGCTGCTTGCTTAGGCACTCGGAGGTTTGTAGGGGTTTAGGGTTTAGGGTTTAGGGTTTAGGGCTTAGGGTTTAGGGTTTAGGGTTTAGGGTTTAGGGTTTAGGGTTTAGGTTGAGTTTGAGTTTGGGGGCGTAGGGACTTAGGTGTTTAGGGGTTCGGGTTCAGGGCCTAGGTCGGAGTGTGGTGGGGGCCTTTGGTCGGGGGCATGCGGTTCAGCGTGTAGGATGTTACTGCTATTGGTGAGTGTATTTAGGGTTTCTTTTTAATATTGGTGAGTGTATATACCTGGTGTCCTTTTGGGGGTACAAGAAATATGTACCTTACTTCATGTCCCTGATTTCTAGGGCCCACAATTGAGATCGACCCTCCATGTGTCCGCGAGACTCACGCCTATCTCCCTGATTAGGGCTGCAACCCTAAACCCTAAACCCTAAACCCTAAACCCTAAACCCCCAAAACCCGGAAACCCGGAAATGAAGAAGTGCTGAGGCAGCCAGAGACACTTCAGCTGACAGGTAATGGCCGTCTGGTTCACATCCCACACGGTACCTTGGCGCTCTGAGACAACCCCCGGGGCTTAGGGTTTAGGTTTAGGGTTCAGGGTTTCTTTCGGGTTTAGGCCATACTGCCCGACTTTCTACAGCTGCCCCTGCGCAAAAGAAGGCCGAACTCTCCCTCAGGCGTCCAGGACACATGGGCGCTGTCCAAACATCACTTTCACCTGCCAGCAGCTGAAAGATCACCAAGTTCCCCATACGACTCCTGTTTCAAACCACCTTCAAATCTACATACATCTGCGTATGCATACCCTAAACCCTAAACCCTAAATCCTAAACCCTAAACCCTAAACTACCCTAAACCCTAAACCCTAAACTTCTCAAGATGAGCGCTCTTTTTGGTCCTAAGCCATCGGGGCCGCCTTAGAATACGAACCCCAAAACGGACTATGTTCCAGAGAGCTCCCCATATAACGTATAATATAGTGGGCCTTACGAATTAGAATGGGGTTTTGGTGGATATTATGGTGCACTTATAAAGGGGCCATAAGAGAATACTATTGGTAATATAATATGGGGGGGGGCCTTAATAAAAAGAATAGGGTTTAGAGGGTGATTATAGTCTACTAATAAAGGGACCATAGGGTTTAGGGTTTAGGGTTTAGGGTTTAGGGTAATTATTCCGACCCCTATATTACACACACAAGCCTCGAGTCGGGGTTTGAGGGCTCTTAAGCCTGACGTTCAGGACACTGCTCTGCGCATTGGTTCGGCACCCTGCTTGTGAGGGTCTAGGGTTTAGGGTTTAGGGTTTTCGGGTTTTAGGGTTTTCGGGGTTTTAGGGTTCTAGTGTTTTAAGGGTTTTAGGGGGTTTAGGGGTCTAGGGTTTTAGGGTTTTAGGTGTTCGGGCTTGCTACACACTGGAAAGGGAGCAACGCATGCCCCCCTCCCCCCCATCCTCATGACGTGAGCGCGAGGGACTAGTCACTTCTCCAAAAAAAAAGTTGGTCCCTTGTGGGGCTTCTCTTATAAGTTATAAGGCACCCCAGATTTTTGAGCACCATGAAGGGACCCTCAGTTTGAGACCTGACAATAGCTTAGCTTTGGAGTAAACCCTGAAAAAAAGTATATACTTTTTAGGTATAAGTAGCTATAATAGGAACCCAGAACCAAGAAAAGTATTAAAGTATGGTACTCCAAGACCCAGATAAATACAGACACGCATACCGCCATCTGAAAGCAATGCCCGATGCCAACAGCCAGCTGCCAGCCAACTCGATCCCGGACCCCCGCGTGCCGAATGAAGGGAGAGCTTTCGGTTCAAGGTTTAGGGTTTAGGGTTTAGGGTTTAGGGTTTAGGGTTTAGGGTTTAGGGTTTAGGGTTTAGGGTTTAGGGTTTGGGGCTTAGGGTTTAGGGTAGCGCAGGGCCTAGACGCAATGCCCTAAACCCTGACCGGAAACCCGAAGCCCTAAACCCTGCGCCCGAGACCCTAAGCCCAAGGCCCGTAACCCTGTGAAACCCCGTCATCCCGATAACAAGCCCTGCCAGAACCTAAAAAAAGCCATAAGACCCTAAACCCTAAGCCCTAAGCCCGAAACACCCAAAAGAAACCCTCCCACCCGGCCTGTCGCTTCAGGAGGCCGAAGTTGAAGCCCAGCAAGGTCACGTTGCCTTGACGCTCTCGGAGTTTGGGGCAAGGGAGGGTTTTGGGGGGTTTTGAGGCACTTAGGGTTTAGGGCACTTGGGGCACTTGGGGCACTTGGGGCACTTGGGGCACTTGGGGCACTTGGGGCACTTGGGACACTTAGTACACTTAGGACACTTAGGGCGCTTAGGGCGCTTAGGGCACTTAGGGCACTTAGGGCTTGGGGTTTCGGATTTTTTTTTGAGGTTTAGGGCTTGGGGTTTAGGGTTAGGGTTTGGGGTTTGGGGAGGTTTACGTCTTTGGAACTTTCTGGAACTATGCAGCTTTTCCACAACTATGTACAACCAGGGTCCAATGATTCAATCGGGGACAGTAAAGAATATTCCAGCCTGATACCCACTTAGGGCCCAATTAACATCCCCGCAACAACCCCGCTTACTAAGTCAAAAGGGCTTCCAAGTAGGGCTTGCGGTTCTGCAGCTTCCGGGGTGCCGGATTTAGACGGTTTAGGGTTTAGGGTTTATGGGTTTAGGCTTTAGGGTTTAGGGTTTAGGGTTTAGGGTTTAGGGTTTAGGGTTTTAGGGCTCTAGGACTTTGATGGCTTCGGTCCGGCTTTTGCTTGTGGGTTTTAGGGGTGGACTAACAGGTTGGGACCTCGGAAGGGTATGTGGGCTATGAGGTCTGGTGGGCTTGCGAGAGAAACTTCTTGGGGCTCGCAGTCCTGGCATATTTTGGGCGGGTTGAGCCGGTCTGCAGCGTTTCGGTTCGAGGTCTGGGAGGGTTCATCTGATGTCTTGGGGTTGCAGGGCGAGGGCATGTGCGCGTGGATCAGAAATGACAAGGCAAACACCCTGAACACCCCAAACCCCAAACCCCAAACCATTAAACCCCAAACCCTAAACCCTAAACCCCAAACCCTAAACCCCAAACCCTAAACCCTAAACCCCTACACCCCACGAATCTCAAAGCATACTCAAGAGCACCCAGGCGGCTGGTCACAGCAAACGACAAAGCCTTGCACGGGGAAAGGTGAGATGCTGTCGGCGTTTTGCAGGAACCCTAAACCGCATCAGGGTTCAGGGTTTAGGGTTTAGGGTTTGGGGTTTAGGGTTTAGTGTTTAGGATTTAGGGTTTAGGGTGCACACCCTAACCCGAACCCCCAAGCCCCAAACCGTTTT
The DNA here is from genome assembly GCA_905221605.1 of Symbiodinium natans. Taxonomy (NCBI): domain Eukaryota; class Dinophyceae; order Suessiales; family Symbiodiniaceae; genus Symbiodinium; species Symbiodinium natans. Next base: position 533,413 of record CAJNDS010001125.1, on the reverse strand, counting down.
TGGGCCGAGCTTCGGGATAGGTTGCGGCCCTCTAGCCCCCTCTCCGGGAACCCTGTACCGTTTGGTGCTTAGGGTTCGTTCGGGGCTGATAGGGTTTACAGGGCTTGTAGGACTTACAGGCTTTTTGGGCTTACAGGGTTTGGAGGGCTGGGCTTAGAGGGCGTGTGGGGCTTACAGCGTGCAGGGCTGATGGGGCTTACAGCGTGCAGGGCTTATGGGGCTTACAGCGTGCAGGGCTTATGGGGTTTTGAGGACCATTCCTGGGGCGTCAAGGCATCTCCCAAGACCGACGCGTGGTTTAGGGTTTAGGGTGCAGGTTTAGACCTGTGAGCCTTGGTTTGCATGTGCCTTGTGGTTGCACAGACATTCCACAGACATGGGCACACACACACACACACTTACACACGCATAAAGTAGGGTCTGTTTGCTCGTATCCTTAAAAAGACACCCGATACATACGCTCACGAATAACAGTCCCACAAGATGTAATATAAACTCCGTATCACATAAGTGTAGGTTGTATTGGGTATTGTTACTGAATAATGCAATCTTGCAGAATCTTGCGCGAATGTGCTGCGGTGTTGTGGTATCTGATGTCAACTCAAGATAAAACCACATATGCACATGCTGCTAATGATATATATATATGTATATGTATCTGTATATGCATGTATTGTACATACAAAAACATCTATCCGTGTATACGTATTCTACATACAAAAATATCTATCCGTGTATCTGTATGTTGTTGCTTCTTTCTTGGTATGCTTAAGTGCATCGTTGAGCATTATGCAGATGTCTGGCGGCAAGGTGCCGTGGGCACCACAGAATTGACGATGGGGGTGCGCGGCCGCGAGTACGTGAAGATGATCTGCGAGCCATCTGACATGTACCGCTGGCCGTTCACCTGGCATTGCACAGGTTTGGGGTTTAGGGTTTAGGGTTTGGGACCTTGCAAACTGCGCTTCTTCTACAAGTGCAAGAACGACACTCCCCAACAGGAACTGCATGCACCATCGCGACAACTTCCCAGACAAGTTCGCACCTCCACTTCCATCTTCTCCTGTGTGGATAAGTCGCGTTTAAGGTTTAGGGTTTAGGGTTTAGGGTAGCCCAGTAACCATATTCTAATAAGGGCATCCTTTTTTGTGTTGGTTACTTTATCAGGGAACCCAGAACCCAAAAAAAGGGTAAAGGGTAGCAGTGGGCTACCAAGAATATTTTTTCAAGTAGTGGTTGTTCAAGGGGTTGATACTCGTACCCGTAAGGTTGTGCCCTGAAGAGGTTCCCTTATAACCTACTCCCAGTGGCTCATTTCTTCCCTCAGAGGATTTTTAACAGGGGCGCCCGAACCCAAGGGTACAACCTTAGGGGTCCAAGGAAGAGTCCCATGAGTCGTAGTCAAAGTAACTATAGACATGTGAGTCGTCCAGACGTGGGAGATTGCACGGCAGACGCCGCGAAGCACAAGGGGCGGGGGGGGTTAGGCCTCACTTGCTGCCAAGGCCTTTCCGGTTCTTCAATGGACCCTAAACCCTAAACCCTAAATCCTAAACCTTACACCCTAAACCCTAAACCCCAAACCCTCATATTGATGCAGAAACCTAAACCGTCCTCGAACTGGGTGCTGCTCCAGTGGTCGAGATCGATCTCGGGCATCTCACATTCCAGGCCTCGGTGATCGTCCGGGGGCCCTTCGTTGGTGTTTGGGGTTTCGGGGTTTAGGGTTTGGGGTTTAGGGTTTAGGGTTTCGGGTTTAGGGTTTTGGGTCCCCTGGACATAGGCTACCTACAGCCCTGCGCCCATAGACCTGTCGGTAGGGCCTGCCGTCGCCAGGCCACCTGCAAGCCTACCAACACACCTACGGACGAGATACCCACAAGCTCACCGACAGGCCGACCTATAAAACCCTAAACCCTATAAACCCCACCTGTAGGCCCACCGGAGCCTCCAAGCTAGACGAGCCAAGACACGATCGAGCAGACCCATGGTCACGTTGCACTCGCCTGTACCGGTCATGCTGAATTTAGGGTTCCCAAAACCTCGAAAACCTACCTACTTTTCAGGGCCCTCTATCTCCCTACCGAGGATAGGTAGGGGGCGTGAGTGCTTCTTAGGGTAGTCGGCCTCAAGCTTCCAGGTTTAGGGTTTAGGGTTTAGGGTTTAGGGTTTAGGGTTTAGGGTTTAGGGTTTAGGGGTTTAGGGTTTAGGTCTGTTCCATTGGGTGACTAAACTGAAGCGGCGCCTGCCAGCTCGCCGCGCTTCGGGCCACTGTGGTGGTAGACCGTGATGTTATTGGCGGTACCTGGCAACCCCAAATCCTAAACCCTAAAACCCCAAGACCCTAAAACCCTGAATCCCGAAGACCCTAAAACCCTCAAACGCCAAAACCCGAAGACTCCCTTGAACCCTAAAACCCTTAAACCCTAAAACCCCAAAACGCGAAGACCCTAGAAGACCCTCAAACCCCTGACACCCAAAATCCCGAAAACCCTAAACCCTCCCCACGAGGATGGGCGTGGAAAGAATCGCCGGGGCACTTGGAAGTTTGAAGCCCTGTCCGATGATCACCACCTGGCTCTCGGCTCTCCCAACCAAAAAACCCCAAAAGAAACGCCGAAAACCCTCCAGACCCCTTCAGACCCATTCTGTTGTACAGCAACAAGAACACCTCAAACCCTACTTTTAAACCCTAAAAATAGCCCTAAAGCCCTAGAGCCCTAAACCCTAAACCCTGCAAACCCTAAACCCTAAACCCCTAAACCCCTAAACCCCTAAACCCTAAACCCCTAAACCCCTAAACCCCTAAACCCCTAAACCCTAAACCCTAAACCCTAAACCCTAAACCCTAAACCCTAAACCCTAAACCCTAAACACCAACAAAGCAAGAAGGGAAGCGCCCCGAGCTTTCTTGAAGTGCGGGGCTGAGCCCAAAGCCGTCGCTCCACCGAGCATGGAGCCAATGTTGGGCGAGATGCTGTCCACCTCGTCCAGGGCTTCCAGGGCTTTGGGGGTTTAGGGTTTAGGGTTTAGGGTTTAGGGTTTAGGGTTTAGGGTTAGGGTTTTTGGGTTTAGGGTTTAAGGTTTCTGCGCCATTCGTAACAATGGCAAAAATGAGCCAGCCCACCTCGTCCAGGGGCTTTCAGGGCTTTCAGGCTTTGGGTCAGTTGAGGGCTTTTGGGTGTAGGGTTTTGGGGTTTAGGGTTTTTGGGTTTAGGATTTTTGGGTTTGGGGTTTAGGGCTCTAGGGCTTTGGGGCTTTCGGGCTTAGGGCTTTAAGGACTTCTTGGCTTTTGCTTCAAGGGCACCGTGAGCCCGGGCTTCGTGAATATACAGGGGCCTAGATTGAGTTCCAACATCATGACCATACTTAGAAGCCCTTGTGACTTAGTAAGTCGACTTCGTACCCCTCAGAATCCCTATTCTACATCCCCATATCCCGCCTTACTAATCCTACTTGCTAAGTCTAAAGGGACTCCACACGTTATATCAACTACTAGGTACCTACCAACGAGAAACCTCTTCTTCACAACATGTAGGCTCCTGTAATGGCTTGAGGCCTGATTCAGGTCGCCGTTTATCACGTCAAGGTGGTCCTCACAGCAAGGCAAAAAGGTGCCGGCGGTCGTCAAAGACCGCCTAAGCCCGAAACCCGAAAACCCTACGACATCCCTAAACCCCTGAACCTTAAGCCCTTAAACCCCTTCTCCCCCCGAAACCCTAAGCCCCTCGAGCTGGCGTCCACGGATCCGATGCCACGGAACCCTCTGTCAGTCCAACCAAGCACTTTAGGGCCATCTTTAGGGTTTAGGGTTTAGGGTTTAGGGTTTAGGGTTTAGGGTATGTTTAAGGGTGCCGTGCTATATATGGGGGACCCAAGAAGGTAATAAAAAGGCAAACAGCACGGGCAGGCTGCGACGCCACAAGATGCAACAGTACTAAGCCTGATGGAAGGCAGTCCGAATGACAGTCATCTAGACCCCAGAGTAACCTAGGAATAAAAAGGGTTTAGGGTTTAGGGTTTAGGGTTGCATAGGAACCTTAACCCCAAGAAAAGGGGATAAGGGCCTACGTACTCTGGGTACTAGTCAGTATGGGCAGCGGAATTTGCGCAAGGTTGGACCAGTGGTCTCGTGCTACATTCCTGAGGGGCGGAGAGGTTAGACAGGCCCACCGCTACAACTGAAGTGTACATGCTGAATGGATTGAATGATTCAGGCCTCCTAAGATCTCCTAAGGGAGTATGGGGTGAAATGTCGGGGAACGACAGGCAGAAATGGCGTGTAGAGCGGCAATTTTGGGTCAGGCAGTATGATCAACCACCAGGTACTGTCCGTCAGCTTGCGAAGGTAGGCGCGCTCCACTTCCTGGCAACTCAGGGATTAGGGTTTTAAGGGGCTCGGGCTAGAAGATTTGTTGCAAGGTCAGCATATACATATACATATATATATGTTATAGATAGATAGATATTGATAGATAGATATAGTTTTATTGATATATCTACTATATCGTCCAGGCCCAGGACTGACTTGCCTGTCTGCTCTCTGTCTACGATACCTGGGGGCGACACGATCTCCGGATCGGTCTACTTCTGTTGGGATGGGACATGAGGGGCGTTTCGAAGCTAAAGGTGACTGCGCAACGCACTTCAGAAAAAGGGGTGCTGCCAGCCCCGGGAGGGACCCCTTACACAGGGAACTGACCTAGGGTTTAGGGTTTAGGGTTTAGGGTTTAGGGTTTAGGGTTTAAGGTTTAGGGTGCAGGCTCCAGCAAAAGCCCCAGATCTCCTGCGTGTCGCTGCCCGCCAGTGGGGAGAAGTCAGCCCAGCCTCGCGGGTAAGGAGGCAATCAGGGGGTATCAACAAAGCTGTATACAAGGGCACATGGGGTGGTGCAGGGTCGCCCTGAACCGAAGCCCCAAGCCCGTGAGCCTGCCTTTGGGTTGTTTAGGGCTTAGGGTGTCGGGTTTAGGGTGTAGGGTTTCGGGTTTAGGGTGTAGGGTTTAGGGCAACAGCAGGGTGTCCCAGAATGTAGAGGCAACCTCCCGCGCAAGCACGCGCTCCGGGCCTTTCCAGCCCGCCATCAGCCACATTTCCTGCCGAGCAGGGTCTGGCGTTAAGGGTTGCAGGGGTTTAGGGTTTAGGGTTTAGGGTTTACGGAGTTCAGGGTTTAGGGTTTGCAGAGTTCAGGGCCAATCCAGAACCCTGAAATCCTCAAAGCCCTCAAGCCAAACGCTTAAGACCCTAACAACGTCTAAACCCCATGGCCGCTTAACCTCAAACCCTTGTCCCTGAAACCCCGCAGCCTTGGTGATAATCCTAACCGCCAAAACGTACAAGCTTACAAGCAGATTGCAGGCATTGATTTAGGGTTTAGGGTTCAGGGTTTAGGGTTTAGGGTGTAGGGTTTAGGGTTTAGGGTTTAGGGTTTAGGGTTTAGGGTTTAGGGTTTAGGGTTTAGGGTTTAGGGTTTAGGGTTTAGGGTTTAGGGATTTCTGGAACTTCCAATGACCCGCTTCTTCACCATGATTCTGATGGCCCCTGAAACCATTTCCCAGGTAAACCCTCAAAGCCCAAAAACCCTAAACCCTAAACCCTAAACCCTAAACCCTAAACCCTAAACCCTAAACCCTAAACCCTAAACCCTAAACCCAACAAGGTACATATCAACCCCAACAGAAACACTCGGTCACACAGACACACAGACACACAGACAAACAACAAAAACAGAAGGAAGGCTCCATCGCTCATGCAGGGTTCTAGAGACTTGCAAGTGGGTTTAGGGTTTAGGGTTTAGGGTTAGGGTTTAGGGTTTAGGGTTTAGGGTTTAGGGTTTAGGGTTTAGGGTTTAGGGTTTAGGGGCTTGTTTGCGGTTTTACCAACACCGGGTTTGGGGTTTAGGGTGTAGAGGTGAGTTAACCCCGCGGCTTGCATCTGAGCATTGGACGAGAATGCCGGCCGTCGCAAGGGGCATTGCGAAAGTGACCTGCGCAGTAGCGTTTGATGGTTTAGGGTTCAGGGTTTGAGGACGCTTCTGAATCGCCAGATACCCACAGTGGTGGCCTGTAGCGATATCGAGGGGGCTGACCCGTTCAGGTTTGAGGGGCTTCTGGATCCCCTGAAGTAGGCAGACTCCCGCCCCAACTCCACAATGGCGTGCCCATTCTGGCCAGAATCTAGCTCAACCCCGCGTAAGCTGAAGATCATCAGGTGCAGCAGAGGTGAGGTCGTGGCCCTAAAAGCCCTAAGTCCCCTGAACCTCTACAGGTGGTACCTTTTGGACCCTTTAGGCTGCACCCTTATGCTTCGGGGTCCCTGCTCAAAGATCCTTCAGGGAATCTAAGGGCCGTATTGGGAGTATCTTGAGATGGGAACCCTAAATCCTAAACCCTGAACCCTGAACCCTAAACCCTAAACCCTAAACCCCTTAAGAGGTACAGCCTTAGGGGTACGAGTCTTTGATCCCTTGAGAACCCCAGCTGACAGCTGCCAAGCCGCAGAAGTCGGCGTGACGTTCACCTCCCCCACTTCGACGAGTCCGAGGAAGACCTGACAGTTTAGGGTTTGGGGTTTGGGGTTTAGGGTTTAGGGTTTAGGGTTTAGGGTTTAGGGTCTTTTCCCCAAATATCTAAGAATAACTCACCATACCCCTTAATTTCGTTTAAGGGGTACGCCCTAGGGGCCTGTTGAAAATCTCTTAGAAACCCTGAACCCGAAGCCCTGAACTACGGTTTAAGATCTTGAGCTTGGGGTGCTGACCTGCTTTGTGCCTTGAGCTTGGGATGCTCCCCCCTTATACGGACAGTCCTCATTAGGGTCTAGGGTTTAGGGTTTAGGGTTCAGGGTTTTGGGTTTAGGGGATCCCTTACCGGCTGTTCATCTTCGGGGGAACATCCCAACCTGTCGCCCTTACCTGCACCCTAAATTAAGGACTGTTCTAAACTCTGACCCTACAAGCCCTACACAGGCCTAAAACCGAAAACGCCACAAAGCCCTACGCCCTTAAACCCTACACGCCCTCCAAAACCCTGAACCCCAAACCCCTAGACTCTAAACCCTACAACCCCCCCCCCCCCCCCAAAAACAAAAAAGCTTCTGAAACCCTGCAACCCCCCCCCCCCCCCCGCCCAAACAAAACAAAATAGAAAGCACCATATCTATCTATCTATATGTTTATATGTATATATATATATATACAATATAAGGAAAATATATACATAAACGAAGCCCTAAACCCTAAACCCTAAACCTTAAACCCTAAACCCTAAACCCTAAACCCCAAACCCTAAACCCTAAACCCTAAACCCCAAACCCTAAACCCTAAACCCGAATATTCTGCCTTCACTTCAGAGGCTGCCAGGCCATCGAAGTTACGGCCTGCCCAGGAAGCTTTCAGCTCTTAGGGCATCGGGCATAGGTTTAGGGTTTAGGGCTTGTTTAGGGTTTAGGGTGTAGGGTGTAGGGTGTAGGGTGTAGGGTGTAGGGTTTAGGGTTTAGGGTTTAGGGTTTAGGGTTTAGGGTTTAGGGTTTAGGGTTTAGGGTTTAGGGCTTTGGGGTTTAGGGTTTAGGGTTTAAGGTTTAGGGCTTAAGGTTTAGATTAGGCTTCATAGGCTTCAGGGCTTCTCCAAGGCTTTATAGGCTCAGCGCCTGTTTGCCTAATGGGTTTAGGGTGGCTTAGGGTTTAGGGTTCAGGGTTTAGGGTATTATATTATAGGGGGGGGGGGGGGGGGGGGGGGGGGGTTGAGAGGGCCAGTAGGTCTGATGGGCTTGGAGGCTGATAGGCTTTCTTGGTTCAATGGGCCAGAGTCAATGGGGCTCATGGCTTCTAAAAGGCCTTATCGGGCTTTACACAGATCTTTCGGGAACCTGCACCTGAACACGGAACCCGAGGCAAGGTGCTTCTGAAACCGTGGGTCTCGACCGAAGACCAAAAAGCCGTAAAAAAGTTTGCCCGAACCCATCCCTAAACCCTGAACAACCTAGCATCGAGGAACTGGAGGCATCCAAAGAACGTCAGCTCTGTCAATTCGGGGCCCCTTCTCGCCTAATTCGTAGAAAGAGTTAAGTACGGGTTCTGTTTAGGGTTTAGGGCTTAGGGTTGAAGGGGGTAGTAGGGAACCCATGAAAGTAACCTTATTGCCGCAGTCCCTAAACCCCAAACCCGAGACCTTAAACCCTAACTAAACCCTAAACCCACAATCGGGTAGTATAGGGGTTTGGGGTTTGGGGTTTAGGGTTTAGGGTTTAGGGTTTAGGGAGAGGGGGGTAGTAGGGACACCCATGATATCCCTGAAACACGAAATGGCATCCAAAGGTTAGGCTTTCCAGGGCCCTGCTGTTTTAGCGCCATGGTCAAGACAACAGGGACCCGTTGATTATGGGTTTACGGGTGTAGGGTTTAGGGTTCAGGGTTTTGGGTTTTGGGTTTAGGATTTAGGGTTTAGGGTTTAGGGCTTAGGGCCCTGACACAAACGCGGGGGTGGTTCTTTGGGCTGATTGCCAAGATGTCGGAGGCGCCTGACTTGAAGGTGTGTGGATTGGCACAAGGCAAGTGTAGCTCTCGCCAAAAACTACAACCCAAAGTGTCGTTAGCCACCGCCCCCTAAACCATAGCCGCCGGCCCCTAAACCCTAAACCCTAAACAATAAAACCCTAAAGCCTAAACCCTAAACCCAAAACCCCAAACCCTAAACCCCCCTCCCTCCCCCATGAACATTCAAGCCATCAGCTCGGTGGAGCGGCCCCCCTTCAGGACCTAAACCCTAAACCCTAAACCCTAAACCCTAAACCCTAAACCCATGCGCCTTTCAGCTCGACGACCGACCCGAGGCTGACGTTGAACGTCTCCTGAGCAACGGCGAGCTGAAGGGTTCAGGGCTTAGGGTTTAGGATTTAGGGTTTAGGATGTAGGGTTTAGGGTTTAGGGTTCAGGGTTTCGGGTTTAGGGTTCAGGGTTTGGGATTTAGGGTTGAGGGTTGAGGATATAGGGTTTAGGGTTCAGGGTTCAGGGTTTTGTGTTCAGGGTTTAGGTCTCAGGGCTTGGATCCCTCAGAGGCCTAAAACCCTAAGACGCCAAAGAACTCAACAAAAGCAAATTCCCCCCCCCATTCCCCCATCCCAAAAAAACACAATAAAAACAAATAAATAATCAACAACATATATATATATATATGTCATATTCTATTCTATTGTATTATATTATATTATATTATATTATACTATATTATATTATATTACTTTATAGATATATATATATATATATATATCGATCTATCTATCTATCTATCTATCTATCTATCTATCTATCTATCTATCTATCTCTCTCTCTTTTTTGTACAGACATTTTTTACCAAAAAAACAAGCAAGACCTGGCCCTGCTGTCCCTTTTGGCGCTTGCGTCCTCACCATCCACCACCATCTGATCGACTGTTGGCTGGTCGTCTTCACCTTAAGGGTTTAGGGTTTAGGGTTTAGGGTCTAGGGTTTGGGGTTTAGGGTCTAGGGTTTAGGGTTTAGGGCTAAGGGTTAGCTCGGAATCCGATTTAAGCAAGCTTTCTGTAGCAGCTGATCGAAATACTGGGCCCTTAAGTGCAGGTGTAGGGTCTGGGATTGAGGTTGTGGGCTGGGGGGTGGGCGTTGGGGAAGCGGAGGAATGGGGGAAGGGCTGTCCCGACTATATAAACGACTTTCACTTGAACCATGTGGGCCATTCCCCCACATCCTTGCTACAGGACCCTCCCCCACCCCCCCCCCCCCTGGCCCCACAAACAAAACAAGGAGCCACTCTGGGAACAGGTTGGCATGTTCCCCGTTGTACTAACAGTCCATGAAGGACTGTGAGTATAAGGGGGAACATCCCAACTTACAGGGTTCAGGGGGTTCAGGGTTTTGGGTTTTTTGCGGGGGGCCCTGGAGCAGCCTGAACCCGAAATCCTAAGCCCTAAACTCCTAAACCCTGACACCCTGAACCCTGACCCTACACCCCAAACCCTAAACCCCAAACCTTGAACCCCTAAACCCCCAAACCCCAACCATCCCTAACAAACGGCTGCCAGGCCGCTGAGGAAGGTAAAGCCGAAGGCCGTCTGAGGTGGAATCCCTTCCAAAGGGGCAGGCAGTTCCCTAAGGTATGGGCCCTCATATCCTAACTAGAAGGCTCCACGTGAAAAATCGGCACCCCCCCCCAAAAAAAAAAAAAAAAAAAACACACACACACACACACACACACACACACGTAGTCTAGCCGAACTGGCCACACAGAAACCTTAACGAATCACAACTCAGAATACTTTATCCTTTAGCTTAAAAACAATAACGCGGCCAGGTTTGGGGGGAGGTGGAACTTTAGGGTTCTCATCCGACTTCTTCTGCTACAAGTCGAGAGATACTGCGGTTGGCTGCGGTGGCTTAGGTTTAGGGGTTTAGGGTCTAGGGTCTAGGGTTGAGGGTTTAGGATTAGGGTTTAGGGGGTTTGTGGGGTTGGGGTTTATTACTTGCATTAGGCTCAGTGTACAGGATTTGTAAGGTTAAGCAGGGTTGATAGGGTTAGGTTGATTTGTGAGCTCTTTGGTGACTGCTTGTTCACCTGAAGGACGCTGGGGATTGTTGTATTAGGGCGCCTATAGTGACAAACTCGCATACTGAGACGGTCGGTAAAGGCTAGAACTAGCCCTAAACCCTAAACCCTAGACTGGCCTGAGTCTGGAATCTCCTCCAAGATGTCCAGGTCTGGGACATAGATGCCTGAGGCGAATCGTTCCGGATTCACGCGTCCGTGCCCCACCTACTTGGAGGTTCAGGGTACTTAGGAACCCAATTATAAGTGTAGTAATAACCCCCACTTATTATGCTTGGGTTATAAGCACAGTTATAATTGGGTTACTAAGTACCGTGAACCCGGTGCTTGTTAAACGCCCCAGCTGCTCAGGTTCTCTGTGTTCGCGGGGACAACGAAAGCGTCCGCGATGGAAGACAGAATCGTAGTCGGGCCATCCACCCTGAGCGAGCGCGGCAGCCTAGTCTAGCTTCAAACGAAGTAAGAGTCCCACTGCAACCCGATCGAAATAGGACAGCATGCCAGCACGCCCAACAAGCCCCAACGCACAAGTCATAAGTAGCTGCCTAACGCTAAACCCTAAACCCTAATCCCTAATCCCTGAGCAATCCTGCTGCTGCGAGGAGACTGAGACCGGCCCTGCAAAACCCCAACCTTGCGAAAACGCACCTTCTAACTCCGTGAGCCCTGAAAACCAACAAGCAAACATCCCCCCCCTAAACCCTAAACCCCAAACCCTAAACCCGTTGAGGTCTTGGGTCCCATGAAGCTTCTTCCAAGCAACTATGAAGCTCAGCGCCTTCAATCTAAGCCCTGAATCTGAAAGCCCTAAGCTTCAACACTTGCGGCTGAGCCCCTAAACCCTAAACCCCAAACCCTAAACCCTAAACCCTCAACCCTAAACCCTGAGCCATTGCTTCTTCAGGCAGCGTGAGAGAGGGGGCGGAAGCAAGCGCGAAGCCAGGCTCGCAATCTCTTACTTGGGCTTACCCTAAACCCTACGTAACCCTAAACCCTAAACTGAACCCTAAACCCTAAACGGCTTATGCTTCAGGGTTTCAGAACCATACATAGCTGCCGCCCTGAGAGATAGATGTGAGCCCCTACACCCGGGAGCTCCAAACCCGAACTCCCCAATACCCTGCTAAATTGGCCCTTGCAACCTCCAATCCTTAAAAAACTCTACGTATCCCTAAACCGACTTCGCCACAGGGGTAAAGGGTAAACGAAACCCTAAACCCTAAACCCTGAACCCTAAACCCTAAACCCTAAACAAGCCGGCCGCCGAGGCGCTCCCAAAAATCGGGAGGCTTCACCAGGCCGAACCGCGCGGTCTGAGAGTACTCCGTGTCTGGGCAGAGGAAGATTGGGGTTTGGGGTTTAGGGTTTAGGGTTTAGGGTTTAGGGTTTAGGGTTTAGGGTTTAGGGTTTAGGGTTTAGGGTTTAGGGCTTGGGCTTTGGGGCTGAAGCTTTGGAAGCTGGAGGCCCTTCAGGGTTAAGGGTAGGGTGGAATTTACTTGCGATGCAGCTACGGCCCGAACCGCGGACCCGCCCCAAGCCGTCTAAGGCAGCAAAGCGGCCTTAACCTGACCTTTGACGGTTTTGACTCACATCAATGCTTCCGAAGAAGTGCTCGGAGGACAGAGGGGGGGGGGGGGGCTACGAGCAGAAAGTTGAAATGCAGGCTCCCGCCGTAGGCCTATACGGGCCTCGGGGTACACCCAAAACATCCAAGAAGAAGCTTACAACCCGAGGAGCTTCGTGTTGTTCAGGGTTTAGGTTTCGGGGTTTAGGGTTCACGGGTTTAGGACTGAGGGTTTAGGGTTTAGGGTTTTAAGGCTCAGAGTTTGGGGGCTTAGGGCAGAGCTGAGGGTTTAGGGTGGAGTAGGCGAAGGCCAAGGCCCCTGCTCCCTTGTGCACCTTCCACAAGGTTGTTGTACCACCATCCTGCAACGACCAAAGGGTGCCGACTAGCTGTAAGTGGGGGGGCAAGGTTTTGGGTTAGGGTTTAGGGTTTAGGGTTTAGGGTTTAGGGTTTAGGGTTTAGGGTTTAGGGTTTAGGGTTTAGGGTTTAGGGTTTAGGGTTTAGTTTAGGGTTTAGGGTTCAGGGTTCAGGGTGTAGGGTTTAGTAGAGTTTGCGGATAATGGAATGTGGAACTCAGGAGGATCTTTCCATGCGTCTCTCTGTGATTGCGACTCAAGGGGCGAGTGCCAAGTACATCTTCGAGCACAATTTGTGCAATGAAACGCACCTATTCAGTTGAATTTGATTTGGGTATTTGGGGTTTAGGGTTTGGGGCTTCGGCGGTTTAGGGTGAATAACCAAGTATGTAGGGAGTCAGAGGGGATCGCATCGCGAATCTAGGCTGCGACACAAGCGCCCGTCACAAACGCCGCGCAATGGAGACATGTCTGAGCCCGAGCCACGCTAGCAGACAGCAGGACAACAAGAGCAACCCCGATAATCTCGACGCCCGTGTTGCGTTAAGAGGCAGCAAGGGCTTTCCAGCCGACTTGAAGTCTCACGGTAGCCCAGCATGCCGTAAACCCAAAATCCTAAACTCTGAACCCCAAGGCCTGAAAAGACTTAGTAAAGCTCTGAATACTCGGGAGTCTCTCGTGGAGCACACGGCGCAGATTGCCCTGTAGCCGAATGCCCCCTTGCAAGGGTTTAGGGCACAGGGCATCCCCGTGCAAAAGGGCAGTTCAAAGGGGCGGTTTCGCAACGGGCCTGTCTTCCACCAAAGCCCACATTGGCACTGCATATCCTTGGCGCTAAAGGCTGAAGTCAAGTTCTCAACCAAAGTTAGGGTTCAGATAGGTGTTTGGGGTTGTGGGTCTTCGTGCTTGGGGCTTTGGGGCTTTGGCCCTTGGGGCTTTGGGGCTTTGGGGCTTTGGGGCCTTGATGCTTTGGGGGCTTTGGGGCTTGGGGCTTGGGGGTTGCGCTATGAACCATGTGAATCAATGAGCCGATCACGAGCTGCCGTCAGAGACTCGAGGACTCCTTTCATGGGCGCTTGTAACCCAAATTTTTAAGTTTACTATAGTTTACTTATAACCTGCTTAGCTTAGGAGGCTTATAAGTTAGTACAGTGAAGAATTGGGATTACAAGCACCCCTGAACCTAAACCTGGTGCTGCGGCAGCATCAATACTAAATCTCAGTTGCTGGGTACTGGGCCAAAAAAGGTTAACCTTTCAATCAGGGTAGGACTACAAATACCCAACAGGTTCAAGGTTACCTACTCTGCCCCGAAGAAATGCAACAGGCAAGTTCCAACCCATACCCTAAAACCCCTAAACTTTTTTCCCCTAGCCCCTAAACCCTAAACCCCTAAAACACTAAACCCTAAAACCCTAAACCCTAAAACCCTCAACCCTAAACCCTAAAACCCTAAACCCTCAAACCCCGAGCAAGGGGCTTCAGCGTAGAGGCCCCAGACATCGAAGATCTCCTGCGCATCTTGTGTTACAGGGTTTATGGTTTAGGGTTTCGGGTTTCGGGTTTAGGGTAGAGATTTGGGCATGTCCGAAAGTAGGGTACCTTTTGAGGGGTCCTACAGAAGGGGATTCTACCTATTTGGGGTATCAAAGGAGTACACCTATTTTTGGAAACCCCCATATTGCGACGTACACGATCACTGCAGCCACTTTGTTGCTGCATTGCAGTGTCATTGTATATGCAACTACGACGTTGTGAATTGCTTTCTTCTTCTTGCTAGCAGCTGAGTGACCTGGGCCCATGGTGGAAGGAAGGGTTTGGACGGTTGGGGCTGGGGACTTCCGGTGGCTCACTCATGGTTTTCTACTCCTGCGGGCATGAATGCCGTTATGCCCTAAACCCTCAACCTGAACCCTAAAGCCCTAACCCCTAAGTCCTAAACCGAACTCTCGAACAACAGCGGCGAAAAACCCTATACACCCCCAATAAACCTTATAACCAAACCTCAAACCCCCTTTAACCCTAATCCCTAAACCCCTGCCCTGCAAACCCTGAACCTTGCTTGAACCTCAACCACCCTAAACCCTAAACCCTAAACCCTAAACCCTAAACCCTAAACCCTAAACCCTAAACCCTAAACCCTAAGCCCTAAGCCCTAAGCCCTAAGCCCTAAGCCCTAAGCCCTAAGCCCTAAGCCCTAAGCCCTAAGCCCTAAGCCCTAAGCCCTAAGCCCTAAGCCCTAAGCCCTAAGCCCTAGCCCTCGGGAGGTCCCCGGGGTCGTCGCAAAGCTGCTTGCAGCGCTCGGCAACGGGTGCTGTGTCGATGAACTCCCAGGACATCGCCCTGGGACTGTGGAGCGGGTTTAGGGTCGCGGGGTTTAGGGTTTAGGGTTTAGGGTTTAGGGTTTTGGGATTTATAGGGCGAAATGGGGCTTATAGGGGTTTATGGCTATCAGGGGTTAAGGGGCTCATGGGTTGACAGGGTAATTAAACCCTGCACATGAATACTTGCCGCCTGTTCACGGCAACGTCCCTGTATCTTCGAAATCCCTACATACGGGCGTGGACTTTATCCCCGCCGCCATATGGGGATTTTCCGAAAATAGGGGGTATCCCTTATATACCCCAAACAGAACAGAATCCCCTTAACGGGATCCCCAAAGATTCGGGAATCTGGGAAATGTAGTTGAGAAAGGCTGGGAGTCGAGGAGTCGAGGAATCTGGGAGTCTGGGAATCCAGGAAGTTATCTGGAAATCTGGGTATCCTCGAGTTTAAGATTACCTATGAGACTCTCAGACGATCTCTGTGCGAGAGTGTCGGTGGGTGGGAGGGTGGAGGGGCTCACTTTATGTGAATATATATATATATATACATATATACATATATATACATAGAGTATAAACTAAATAATGTGTGTTTGCATGCATATATATATATATATTTATATTTATTTATTTATTTTTATTTATTTATTTACTTTTATTTATTTATTTATTGATGTCAAATAGATGTATATAATAATAAGAATAATAATAATAACAATAATAATAATAATATAGAAATAATACTAATAATAACTATTATTATTATTACGATAATAATTTTAATAATAATATACCCCTCTGTATATGAGCAACTCGCATGTGGGCCCGATCTACGTCCTGATGGTTGAATGCCAGGCTGCATGGATAAGTCCGAGCAAATCTCGGTCCCTTGGCTTCGCAGCTCTTAGGGTTAGGGGTTTAGGGGTTTAGGGTTTAGGGCTGTCATCCCAGCGGGGCTCGGTTCTGTTTTTCTTTGCGGACCCTCACTCAGAACAGTCCCAAACGCCCTAAACCCAGAGACTCCTGAGTGTCAAGGTGTCTGTCGAGTGCCTAGCCGAGAACGTGCCTGATGAGGTCCTGTGTTGTGGGTTGCTCCGGAGGGCTTGGGCTGCGATGCTCCTGCTGCGCGCCTGGTGGGGTCGCCATGACGGCTGATGCTCATGATGCGCGCCTGGTGGGGTCCTGTGACTGAGGCCGTGGCGGCTGATGCTCATGATGCGCGCCTGGTGGGGGTCCTGCGGCTAAGAGCCATGGCCGCTGACGTGCACTTGGCGTGGCCTGTGGCCAAGGGCCATGGCGGCTGATGCTCATGATGCGCGCCTGGTGGGGTCCTGTGGCTAAGGGTCATGGCGGCTGATGCTCGTGATGCGCGCCTGGTGGGGTCCTGTGACTGAGGCCCATGGCGGCTGATGCTCGTGATGCGCGCCTGGTGGACTGTGGCTAAAGGGCCATGGTAGCTGATGCTCATGATGCGCGCCTGGTGTGGTCCTGTGGCTAAGAGCCATGGCCGCTGACGCGCGCTTGGCGGGGTCCTGGGGCTAAGGGCCATGGCGGCTGATGCTCATGATGCGCGCCTGGTGGGGTCCTGTTAAGGGCCATGGTGGCTGATGCTCGTGATGCGCGCCTGGCCGGGTGCTGTGGCTAAGGGCCATGGTAGCTGATGCTCATGATGCGCGCCTGGTGTGGTCCTGCGGCTAAGAGCCATGGCCGCTGACGCGCGCCTGGCGGGGTCCTGCGGCTAAGGGCCATGGCGGCTGATGCTCGTGATGCGCGCCTGGTGGGGTCCTGTGGCTAAGGGCCATGGCGGCTCATGCTCATGATGCGCGCCTGGTGGGGTCCTGTGGCTACGGGCCATGGCGGCTGATGCTCGTGATGCGCGCCTGGTGGTGTTTGTGGCTAAGGGCCATGGCGGCTGATGCTATGATGCGCGCCTGATGGTTTTGCGGCCGAGGGCCATGGCGGCTGATGCTCATGATGCGCATCTGGTGGGGTCTTGTGGCGGCTGATGTTCGTGATGCGCGCTTGGTGGGGTCCCGTGGCTAAAGGCCATGGCGGCTGATGCTCATGATGCGCGCTTGGTGAGGTCCCGTGGCTAAGGGCCATGGCGGCTGTTACTCATGATGCGCGCCTTGTGGCTAAGGGCCATGGCGGCTGATGCTCGTGATGCGCGCCTGGTGGGGTGCTGTGGCTAAGGGCCATGGCGGCTGATGCTCATGATGCGCGCTTGGTGGGGTCCTGTGGCAAATTGGGGTCCTGTGGCTAAGGGCCATGGCGGTTGATGCTGGTGATGCGCGCCTGGTGGGGTCCTGTGGCTAAGGGCCATGGCGACTGATGCTCGTGATGCGCGGCTGGCAGGGTCCTATGGCTAAGGGACATGGCAAATGATGTTCGTGATGCGCGCCTGGTGGGGTCCTGTGGCTCGCGGCGGATGCTCGTGATGCTCGCCTGGTGGGGTCCTGTGGCTGAGGGCCATGGCAGCTGATGCTCGTGATGCGCGCTTGGTGGGGTCCTGTGGCTAAGGGCCATGGCGGCTCATGCTCTTGATGCGCGCCTGGTGGGGTCCTGTGGCTACGGGCCATGGCGGCTGATGCTCGTGATGCGCGCCTGGTGGGGTCCTGTGGCTAAGGGCCATGGCGGTTGATGCTCGTGATGCGCGCCTGGTGGGGTCCTATGGCGAAGGGCCATGGCGGCTGATGCTCATGATGCGCGCCTGGTGGGGTCCTGTGGCTAAGGGCCATGGCGGCTGATGCTCGTGATGCGCGCCTGGTGGGGTCATGTGGCTAAGGGCCATGGTGGCTGA
The DNA here is from genome assembly GCA_905221605.1 of Symbiodinium natans. Classification (NCBI taxonomy): domain Eukaryota; class Dinophyceae; order Suessiales; family Symbiodiniaceae; genus Symbiodinium; species Symbiodinium natans. Next base: position 515,796 of record CAJNDS010001125.1, on the reverse strand, counting down.
TGCTCGTGATGCGCGCCTGGCGGGGTCCTGTGGCTAAGGGCCATGGCAGCTGATGCTCGTGATGCGTGCCTGGAGGGGTCCTTGGGCCATGGCGGCTGATGCTCATGATGCGCGCGTGGTGGGGTCCTGTGGCTGAGGGCCTTGATGAGCGGAGGGAGGGGGACAGAGAAAGCTCCGTACTGCAGTGGGATCCCTAGGGTATGACGACAGAACCTTCCAGGTGTGAAGCTTATTGGGTTATTGAAGTTGCAATGCTTCTGCGACATCCACCGGAACCCAAAGTGTACTTCTTCGACGTTCGAGCGCTCTTCAGCTACAAGCTTGTCGACACCTTAACCTCGACCTCCATCAGGAAGCAGACTCCCAATCAACGCGAAGCCCCAAAACCTAAACCCTAAACCCTAAACCATGCACTCCAAGGCCGCATATCGCGCACCATCTATTCGTGGCAAGCTTCGTATCGCAGCGCCCACTTTGTTCTCAGCAGCAGCCAAGCAAAAGTCACTGCCTCACAAGGAGTGGCCCTAGTGCATATGCGCATTTCCAAACAAAAGGGATACCCTCCAAATAGAAAACAATCCCCTTGAAGGGACCCCAAAAAGGGCACCCCTGTTTCGGAAACCCCTGGTACACGCCGCAGCAGTTTCCTGCAAAGTCCGGTTCGCAAGAGTCAAGCTTGCCCGTGCGTCTCACAACCAGCCTTTCTAAGCTTGTAGGGGCCCTTCTGGGAGATCCGCCTAAAACCCTAAAACCCTAAAACCCTAAACCCTAAACCCTAAACCCTAAACCCCAACCCCCAAACCCTAAACCCTAAACCCTAAACCCTAACCCTCACACTTGGACGCTCCCCCCAAGAAGCTGAGATCTGATTTAACATTGGCTCCCAGACCCAGCTTGCTACCCGCTGTGCAGGGGGGGCGATATGAAATAGGGTTTAGGGTTTAGGGTTTAGGGTTTAGGGTTTCGGGTTTAGGGTTTAGGGTTTAGGGTTTAGGGTTTAGGGTTTAGGGTATACACTCACCAATTTTAAAAAGGAACCTTATATACACTCACCAATAGCAGTGGTATAAGCCCTGCTTTTCTATGGGGGTTTCCGACATCAGGGGTGCCTTATGGGGGGTGCTGGGGGTCCTGATTATCAGGGAATCATACTATGTGGGATCTATGTTGGGGTCTCCTATCTCGTAAACCCCCATATCGGGATGTTGGCCCTAAACCCTAAACCCTAAACCCTAAACCCTAAACCCTTTGGGGCACATGGCCCAAAGAGGTGTGCACCGAGGTGCTGTTAACCCTGAGCTGCGCCGTGATGCTGTCCCACCTGGCTGTCAGGGTTTAGGGTTTAGGGTTTCGGGTTTAGGGTTAAGGGTTTAGGGTATCTGGGCGTAGAGTCTCATCAACTAGTTGCTTAAGAACCCCCCACAAGCATATTCTTCCCTATGAGGGCAATATGGTGAGTATACTCTTTTACTTTTTGGGAGAGTTCCTAAGCACATACTAGTCACAGAGGTTTGCAGGTGCAAGAGAGAGAGACTACAGGGGTGCTGCCTTGCGCTTGCAGCCGGCAGTATGAGTATGAGTGCCCTAAACCCTAAACCCTAAACCCTAAACTCTAAATGCAACAGGACGTGGGCATGCCACTCTAAGGCCCAAGGCCCCCCAAAATCTCCTGCGAGCCCCCACAAGCCCCTCGACCTCAGAGCCCCTCGGCTTGAGGGTTTCCAAACCCTAAACCCTAAACCCTAAACCCTAAATGCAACAGGACGTGGGCATGCCACTCTAAGGCCCAAGGCCCCCCAAAATCTCCTGCGAGCCCCCACAAGCCCCTCGACCTCAGAGCCCCTCGGCTTGAGGGCTTCCAAACCCTAAACCCTAAACCCTAAACCCTAAACCCTAAACCCTAAACCCTAAACCCTAAACCCTAAACCTAAACCCTAAACCCAAAAACAGCAAGCGGTGAACATCCCAACCAACAAGGCTTAAGGTTGCAGTGTTCTGCAGCTGGGCCCTGGCCCTACCCCAGAGTTCAACACGAGTACTTGCACCTGGGCTCCAAGCCCCCGAAAGCATAGGGTTTAGGGTTTAGGGTTTAGGGTTTAGGGTTTAGGGTTTAGGGTTTAGGGTTGCACAGGTGTTGCTTTGCAACCAAGCCGCTCGAAGAGCTGAAGCGGGTTTGTCTCGTCACACTCTTGCAGCTGCACCTGAGTAGATCTCCCATTCGGGTTTAGGGTTTAGGGTTTAGGGTTTAGGGTTTAGGGTTTAGGGTTTAGGGTTTAGGCTTAGGGTTTAGGGTTTAGGCTTAGGGTTTAGGGTTTAGGGTTTAGGGTTTAGGGTTTAGGGTTTAGGGTTTAGGGTTTAGGGTTTAGGGATGGAACGGACGCGGTATACCCAACACAAACACCCCCTCAGCCAAGCACAAAACTGCACCCCTAGCCCGGAACAATGAACCCAATCTGACAAGGGCCCAAAGTCCCTTAAACACCTAAACCCTAAACCCTAAACCCTAAACCCTAAACCCTAAACCCGAAACCCTAAGCCTAAAGCCTAAAGCCTAAAGCCGAAACCCTAAACCCTAATGAAACCCTAACCCTAAACCCTAACTCCTAAACCCTAAACCCTAAACCCAAACACAACTTCAGGAGGAGGCACCGTGGCTTGGTAGAGCGGCATTGACAGCTCCTGGCCGCCCCGGGTCACTGCTACTGAATTCTGAGCCCAGGGGCTTGGGGTTTGGGGTTTATGGTTTATGGTTTAGGTTTAGGGTTTGGGCTTAGGGTTTAGGGTTTAGGGTTCAGGGTTTAGGGTTTGGGGTTTAGGGTTTAGGGTTTGGGGTTTGGGGTTTGGGGTTTGGGGTTTGGGGTTTGGGGTCTGGGGTTTGGGGTTTAGGGTTTGGGGTTTGGGGTTTGGGGTTTGGGGTTTGGGGTTTGGGGTTTGGGGTTTAGGCCCCAGGGTACATAGGGTTAGGGTTCATCGGGTTTGGGGGGGTCTAGGGTGAGGGTTTAGGGTTTTGTTCACACAATCCAATCACAAAAATCCCGAAGCCCACAAACTCTGAGCCCACAAGCCTCTCTACAAACCCGAAAACCTGTAGGTTTAGGGTTTAGTGCAGTTTAGGGTTTAGGGTTTAGGGTTTAGGGTTTAGGGTTTAGGGTTTAGGGTTTAGGGTTTAGGGCTTAGGGTTTAGGGTTTAGGGTTTAGGGTTTAGGGTTTAGGGTTTAGGGTTTAGGGGCCCGAAGTCGAAGCCGTCTCCTCGGCGTCTGGAGGCTCAATTGCCATCAAGCACCGACCGCCTGGAGAGCTGATTTTCAAGATCAGCGGTTTAGGGTTTAGGGTTTAGGGTTTGGGGTTTGTGGTTTAGGGTTTAGGGTTTAGGGTTTAGGGTTTAGGGTTTAGGGTTTAGGGTTTAGGGTTTAGGGTTTGGGGTTTGGGGGGGGGGGAGGAGGAAGAGTGCTTGTTTCTTTTTTTGCGCAAGAGGGATTAGGGGTTATGTAGGGCGAGAGTTTAGGGTTTGGGGTTTAGGGTTTGGGGTTTGGGGTTTAGGGTTTAGGGTTTGGGGTTTGAGGGTTTGCCTGCCACGCTAAACCCTCAAAGTATTGGGTCCAAACCCCCCTGCACACTGCACCCTGAACCTCGAACTCCCCAGAGAAGCAGGTATCTGGGCAAATCGGTCGAAACTTACCCGACTAGCAGTCAAACTCACCAGAATACGAATCAGAACAGCCATAACTCAGCAGTACTACATGTGCCAATCATCATGATGGTATTCTGCGGCAATATAAGAATGATGATCATGATAAGAATGACAAATCACACTACTCATCATCACCCCTAAACCGTGAACCCTAAACCGTGAACCCTAAACCGTAAACTTAAATCGTAACAGCCCCCCTTGTCCGGGTGTGACTTGCTGAGGTCGCTGCTGGGCAAGTTCTTGATCAGGCCGCTGGCCATCAGCTCGAAGTATTGGTTCTTAGCTGCAGGGTGCTTGGTGGAGCCGTCCCCTAAACCCTAAACCCTAAACCCTAAACCCTAAACCCTAAACCCTAAACCCTAAACCCTAAACCCTAAACCCTAAACCCCCTAAACCGAACCCTAAAGTCTAAGCCCCGGGGCTTAGGGGATAGGGTTGAGGGTTCAGGGTTTCGCGGCGGCTTGTTGATGTCGCCACTGGCTCCTATCCCCCACTCCCTCAACTTGCGGAAATAGGATCCCTAGCCTAGACCTGCCAAAAACCCAAGCAACGTCCAGGGTACATAGATTCGAGTTGGGCGTAAGAACTTTCTTACCTCCCTCGCCCCCTACACCCCAAACCCTAGACTCCCTGGAACCGCAGACCCTAGACCCTAAACTCTAAACCCTACACCCGAAACCCTAGACCCTAGACCCTAAACCCTGAACCCTAAACCCTACACCCTAAACCCTAAACCCTAGACCCTAAACCCTACACCCTAAACCCTAAACCCTACACCCTAAACCCTAAACATCTAGACCGAGCCGTGTCTCCGTGGAAGGGTCCTGCGTGCGGCAGTCGAGGAGGGAGACCTGAGAATCTAGGATGCACTTTAGGGTTTGGGGCCTAGAGGGTTTAGGGTTTAGGGTTTAGGGTTTAGGGTTTAGGGTTTAGGGTTTAGGGTTTAGGGTTTAGGGTTGGGGGTTTAGGGTGTAGCCGTTGCGGGGCTTGGAGGGCCTCAAAGCAAGATCAGATGACCCCAGAAGCAAACAAGGTGAAGGGTGTTGGAGTGTATGTCAAAGACGATGCTGCCTCGCTAGATGCAGTCAAGACAGGAGAAGCCTGGCGGCCTAAATCTGAAGCCGTGAAGCCTAGAAGCCTAAGCCCTAACCCTAAAACCCTGAACCCTGAACCCTAACCCTAAACCCCCACCCTAAACCCGGAAGCCCTACAAGCCCCAAACCTGCACCCGCCTAAACCCGACCACCGTGTCTTGAAGGCAGTGCAACCGTGAGGCGTCAGTTGGCACCAGCACGGCCGTGCCTGGCACGAATCGAGATTTCCCCAAACCCTAACCCTAAACCCTAAACCCCAAACCCCAAACCCTAAACCCTAAACCCTAAACCGCAGAAGGGCACCCAGAGGCCCAAAAGAGGGCCACCGATTCGGGAACCTACCAAATCCTGAGCCCTAAGCCCTCAAACGCATAACAAAACGGCGTCTGAACTCTAATTCTGAACCCTAAACCCCAAACTCCGAACCCCTAAACCGGGAACCCTACACTCTTACTGCAGTTACATGGTCCCTTAATATGGGCCCTTAAAAGGGACCAGATTAAGGGACGATGACGCTGCCCTTAGATACACCCGAAACACCAGCCCTAAACCTAAACCCTAACCCAAAAACCGAAACCCTAACCCTAAACCCAAAACCAAAAACCCTAAACCTCCTGGCCTCCGCCGGGTGCAACGCACCGGCTGTAGCCTGCACTGCGTAGCCTGGGCCAGTAGGCGCACAGGGCTTTAGGGTCTTTAGGAGCTTCAGGGGTTTGGGGACTGTAGGGTTTAGGGTTTAGGGTTTAGGGTTTAGGGTTTAGGGTTTAGGGTTTAGGGTCTTTTGGGGCTTCAGGGGTTTGGGGACTGTAGCGGGGTTGAGGGATTTAGGGGAGCTCTTGGAGATCAAAGAAGCAGCCCCCCTCCTTGCACTCTCCAGGGGCCCACAGGCCCCGAAGCCTCTGGACCCTATTCCCTAACCCCAGCAACCCTATAGACCCTCGCAACCCTACATCATGGCTCCGGGCAGGCGCCACCCTAAACCCTGAACTCCCAAGGGTGCCACCCGGAACCCCAAACCCCAAAACCCTACCAGGCCCCAAACCCCTAACCCTAAACACCAAACCCCAAACCCCAGATAGAACGCCCGAATCCCTAGAAGCTGCCACACTCAACCCTAAACCCTAAACCCTAAACCCTAAACCCTAAACCCTAAACCCTAAACCCTAAACCCTAAACCCTAGCCGGGGCGCAGCCCCTTCTTGGGGACCTTGGACACATCGCCCTCCACAAACTTCCAGAGTTGGTCAGAGATCATCTGGCCCCAGGGGTTTAGGGTTTAGGGTTTAGGGTTAGGGTTTAGGGTTTAGGGTTTAGGGTTTAGGGTTTAGGGTTTAGGGTTTAGGGTTTAGGGTTTAGGGTTTAGGGTTTAGGGTTTAGGGTTTAGGGTTTAGGGTTTAGGGTTTAGGGTTTAGGGTTTAGGGTTTAGGGTTTAGGGTTTAGGGTTTAGGGTTTAGGGTTTAGGGTTTAGGGTTTAGGGTTTAGGGTTAGGGTTTAGGGTTTAGGGTTTAGTAGTTCTCTGAGTTAGGGTCCCTTTTGCGGGGTCCTTGTTCTCATAAGGTGCCGTACAGGGGACCCCAGACTTGACTCTAGTCTAGAGGAGTACCCTTATGGATTTTGAGCTTCAAGGGATAGGATTTAAGGGTCTGAGGGTTTAGGGGTTTTGGGGTTTTGGGGTTCTAGGGCAGAGGATGAACTAAACCCTAGTTACCTTCAAAAGGGTGATCCTTGCAATGACACAATTTTGGGTCCGGTACTGCTGGGGCCGAGGGCTTCGAATAGGCTGACGGAGTGATACTTTCGCAGGAGCTACCGCCACCACTCCTCCGCAAACCTGAATAACGCCCTTTTGCTACGTAAGGTTTAGGGTTTAGGGTTTAGGGTTTAGGGTTTAGGGTTTAGGGTGTAGGGTTTAGGGTTTAGGGTTTAGGGTTTAGGGTTTAGGGTTTAGGGTTTAGGGTTTAGGGTTTAGGGTTTAGGGTTTAGGGTTTAGGGTTTAGGGTTTAGGGTTTAGGGTTTAGGTTTAGGGTTTCGGGGTAACCCTAGGGTTGAGGTTTTCGAGCTTGGGGTTGAAGCCCCAAACCCTTAACCCTGCAGCTTCTCGGGGCCTAAGCCGCAGGGTTTAGAGGCCCTCACCGGTGAAGCTTTAAGCTCGCGTGCCCTAGACCCTCACAACCCGCCCTCGGCGAGCCACCCACCCAAACCCTAAACCCTAAACCCTAAACCCTAAACCCTAAACCCTAAACCCTAAACCCTAAACCCTAAACCCTAAACCCACCAGTCGCCACCTCCTCGCACTCTGGTGGGCCCTGGTAGGCCCATCTATCCTCGGCGACTCTTTCTGTTGAGTTTGAGGCTTCGAGTTCCTGTACGCAGAGTTTAGGGGTTGGGGTTTGGGGTTTAGGGTTTAGGGTTTAGGGTTTAGGGTTTAGGGTTTAGGGTTTAGGATTTAGGGTTTAGGGTTTAGGGTTTAGGGTTTAGGCTTTAGAGTTTAGGGTTTTTTGGTTTAGGGTTTAGGCTTTAGGGTTTAGGCTTTAGAGTTTAGGGTTTTTTGGTTTAGGGTTGAGGGTTTAGGGTTTAGGGTTTAGGGTTTTACTTGAAAATGAAGTTGTCCGGACTCACCAAACAGGAAGCCTACAGGGTCCATGTACCCGTGTGGCATATACTTGGGCCCTACAGCTACTACATGGTTTGCGGTGTGTATACGACCGCGGATTACGGGGCATGTTTGTGGTCCAAAACTCCAGTTGTAGGCACATTTATGCTTTTGAGGCTTCCGGAAACTACTTGTTTGAAGAGTAGTTTCTCACGAGTTAATGGGTGTTTGGTTTTTTTTGGAGAAGGCATAACCAGGTTTTGGGGTTGCGCTGTACTCTCAAGACCCTCAACTCGACAACCCTAAGTCCCGAACACCCTCAAGCTTAAATGGCCAATCGGTCTGGGGTTTGGGAGAGTTGGCCTTAAGGGGGAGCAGGGTTTTGGGCTTGCACTGCTTCAGGATTTTGGGGAAGGTGTTTTACAGGGCTTTGGGCTTGCAGTGTCTGGGCCTGGGGTTTGGGAGAGTTGGCCTTAAGGGGAGCAGGGTTTTGGGCTTGCACGGCTGTAGGATCTTGGGGAGATGTTTTGAGGTTTTGGGCTTGCACAGGCTGGGTTTCGGGCTTTGGGCGCTGGAGATTCACGACAAGAACGTTATCCTCCCCCTCCCCCCCCTCCCCCCCTGCCCCGCCTTTTTTGAAGCATGGACTGAGGTCAGCAGCAGCACACTGAAAGATGGACACTTCTCCCCCCCCCCCCCCCCGGCCCCCCTTAAACCCCAAAAAGAAAAAATCGGGCACTTCGAGGCCGATCCACAAAGCACAAGCGACGCAACCTGAGGCACGAAACGCAAAAAAAAAACTGCAAAAAAAGCACAATCCGAAGAAGTAGACCAAAGCCATAAAATGCAAAAAACACACCCAAAAGCGAACATTGAAGTGGGAAGCGTGCAAAAACCCAGGGAGACGGACACATGGAGTCAAGACATCAGGAATCGAAAAAAGACAGAAGTGTAAAATGCAGGTCAAAATCACGTGCTAGGAAAAGTGAGGGCAGTGTCGCACGAGCGAAAACACGAAAAAAACCGAAGATTTGCAGCGGCCAAACACACGCCGCATTCCTACTACATAGGAACCCCTAATTCAGAATGAAGTGCGTTTATACGAGTATTTCAAAAAGCACACCCCACACATACACTCACAACACAAAGCATATATATATATATATATATATATAGATATATAGGTTACATAATTAAAATAAATAAATATAAAAATCACTGTATATGTATATGTATATGTATATACGAGTATGTATATATATATATATATCAGCCCAAATGCACTCGCCAATGAAACCCTACCCTACGCAACCCTAACCCTAAACCCTAAACCCTAAACCCTAAACCCTAAACCCTAAGCCCAAAACCCTAAACCCTAAACCCTAAACCCTACGCAACCCTAACCCCGACGCGAAGAAGGCTGAACCGCACTCCAAGGAGCATAGGCCAGTGTGGCTGAACCTCAGCATCCGCCCCATGAGGGCTTTAGGGTTTAGGGTTTAGGGTCTAGGGCTAGGGTTTAGGGTTGAGGGGTTTAGGATCCCCCAGATCAGCTCGACATGGAGTGCACATGAGCAAAAAGCTGGACCATGCGGGCCCTTGACGTGGTTCCTTTTCTCGAGTACCTTCTCTTATGGGTAGCGCAGAAAGGACTAATTAAGAGTCCAGGTAGAGCTGCTACTTTATGTTCTTCGTCCATCATCAGACTGCAACCGTTCGATCTCGACTCTTGACTCATCTGACTGTGTCTCCCATGTACGTCTCAGAATTTCGTGGCCCTAAGCTGCACCGGTGCACTTCGAAAAGCAGCTCG
>CAJNDS010001125.1:474105-504105 GCA_905221605.1 Symbiodinium natans | reverse complement strand
GGCTCAGGGTTGAGGGCGAGGGCTTGGGACTCAGAGCTCAGGGCTTGGGGCCTCAGGGTCTTCGGGGCCTTGGGGAGAGCCTTAGAGGGCCTTAGTTGGGCCTTAGAGGGCCTTAGAGAGCCTGAGGGCCTCCGAGGGCCTCTTGGGCTTGCGGCCTTAGACACCCCTCCTCCCTGATGAACAGATATTACTCACGAAACCCTGTAAACCCCTAAACCAGACAAAGCCAAGCCGATGCACCCTTGGCTGCACTTAGGAGGGTAGCTATAAATTAAATTTTTAGCTGCCTTGTTAAGAAACCCAATAAGCCCAAAAAGGCTAAAGATCCAAAGCTACAGTAAAGCACCACAAAGCACCCAAACAGCCTGAAACCTGTAAACGCCTGCGCTCCCACTTAAGGCCCACAAGCCCTTGCTGTGCTTGAACTGTGCTGTGACTCGGTGCCAAATTTCCTTCGAAAACTAACCAAAGATCCTGTAGGCATGCCCGGCAGGGTAAAGCCCGAAACCCCGAAGAAGACCCCACATCCGAAGTCAGAAGGAACCGACGGGGGGTGGAAGGGAGTGCAAGGGGGGGCTTGTTTGGGTTGGACTAAGCCCGAATTTGGTGAAATATGGGGCCCACACAGGTTCCTTACGAAACATACCCGGAGCCAACTGCATCGACCCGCCTTTGTCGTGGAAGACAAAGCGCTGCTCCGTGTTCTCGTACCTTGGCCGAGGTCTGTTTGATTTACCGAAAACCCTAAAACCCACAAACCCTTTCAACCCTGCAGCCCTTCAACTCTACCTGTCCAAACCCTGCAAAGTAGTAGGCCATAATCCCTAAACCCTAAACCCTAAACCCTAAACCCTAAACCCTAAACCCTAAACCCGATACGGCATAAGCCCCAAAGAGCAGGTGAACGGAGCCCCAACTAAACCCTTCAACCCTTCAACTTGAGCTTGGGGGTTTAGGCTCCAGAGGCCAAGATCAACTCCCTTTAGGCGTTCCCCTGTTTAGGGTTTAGGGTTTAGGGTTTAGGGTTTAGGGTTTAGGGTTTAGGGTTTAGGGTTTAGGGTTTAGGGTTTAGGGTTTAGGGTTTAGGGTTTAGGGTTTAGGGCTTAGGGTCGGTCTAGGGTCGGTCTAGGGTCGTCCATGCCAAGCTTGAGAACCATCACCAGCAACAACCCCGACCCGCCACAACCGAAATGCATCGGCCGGGTCGGGCCCCAAGCCCGCCCAACAAGCGCCCCACCAAACTCTCCACGGCCGAAAACCCCAAAACAACGGCCGAAAAGCCCAAAACAACTTCCGAAGCCCTCTCACCTCGGCCCCTCCGCAGACGTGCCCACCCCCCCTGCTTCGTAGGAGGCGCGTGGACTCCGTGTAGTTGCAGCTCCTTAGGTTGGGGACAGTCCAGCTTGGCGACCGGAGGGCCCTAAATAAGCCCTAGTGGCACAGCCACGTCTGAGCCTTGAACTTCACCCCGATTTGTTACGGTTTCGGGCTTCGGGTTTCGGGTTTAGGGTTTAGGGTTTAGGGTTTAGGGTTTAGGGTTTAGGGTTTAGGGTTTAGGGTTTAGGGTTTAGGGTTTAGGGTTTAGGGTTTAGGGTTTAGGGTTTAGGGTTTAGGGCCCTCAAGATCGCAAAAAAGCCGGAAGGGGTACTGACTTCGAAAGCAAGGTTCACCAAGATCATCGGCCGCTCCACCCAGGACACCGGAGTCTCGCCAGAGGGGCCCAGGCACCTCAACGACGGTTTAAGGAAGGGTTTAGGGGTTTAGGGTTTAGGGTTTGGGGTTTGGGGTTTAGGGTTTAGGGTTTAGGGTTTAGGGCTTAGGGCTTAGGGTTTAGGGTTTAGGGTTTAGGGTTTAGGGTTTAGGGTTTACGGGGGGGCAGAGGTGGGGGGTTCCGAAAATTACTTGGGTGCTCCGTTTCTTATGTAGGGATTCCATTGTCTTGGGGTTTTGGGGGGTCCCTATTTGCAGAAACAACAAGCCCGACTCAAGGGTCCTTGGGGGGGGGGACGGCGAGGTACTAGCAGTCGGTGTTGGGGCTGTGTAGGAACCAGCAGGATCCCAATGAGAGCGTTCAAAGCCCTAAACCCTTAACCCTAAACCCCAAACCCTAAACCCCAAACCCTAAACCCTGAACCCTAAACCCCAAACCCCAAACCCCAAACACCAAACCCCTAAACCCCGCTCTCTTGCTTCCAGGAGACATGCCCGGGCATCCGACACTCTGAATCATACCCAGCCTGGTGGAGAGAATCGAAACACGCATCTGGGGCGATCTAAAATCCCAGGAGCTCCAACCCAGCCCCCGGTCAAGGGATTAAGACTCGTACCCCAAGAGTTAAAGGTTTCCCTTTTCATACTCCTCATTTGGCCCATGTTCAAACCCAAGGGTATCATCTTAGGGGTCCAAGATAGAGTCCCATGGCTCGGGCCAACCAGCCATCCTATGTGCAGTTATGTGCAGCGGTGTTTAGAGGTTGGAGGCGTTCAGCATGAAGGGGCTTAGATTTTTGCTAGCGTGGCTTGGGGCGGTTTGGAAAGTTGTGGACAGCTGTGGACAGCTGTGTGTCTTTGTAGGCCTGCAGGCTTTAAGCCAGCTTTCAGGTACCCTGCACCCTAAACCGCCTAGGATGCCTGGCACCTTACTTGTTCTGAACCCCGGGGCATTAATTCCCTCGTTCCCTAGGAAGTGCCAGCAAGGTGAGACCAAGAACTTGGAGCTTCATGGTACGTATGAACCAACTATACCTTAACTGTACTGATAACTGCACTTATCACCATATTAGGGCACTTAAGGGGCTTAGAAGTGGGCTATAAGTACAGTTCTAATTGCCCTAAACCCTAAACCCTAAACCCGCATGAACCTCCAAGAAGGGTTTCGTGGGCTGAGGCGCTTCCTGCTTCTTCGCAGAGCCAAGCCAGTGTAGGGTCGAGGGCTCAGCGTTTGGAGTTTAGGGTCTAGGGTTTAGGGTTAGGGTTTGGGGTTTGGGGTTTGGGGTGTAGGGCTCAGCGTTTGGGTTTAAAGTTCAGGCTATAGGGCGCAGAGTTTGGAGTTTATAAATTTAGGGCTTCGGGTTTAGAACTTGGGGTACAGAAGTTTAGAGTACAGGGTTAGACAGCTGAGAAGTTTAGGGTTTCCGGTTTAGGGTTTAGGGCTTAGGGTTTTGGTTTGGGTTGGGTCCATGGCAGTCCCTGTGCTGCGCCAGGCGGCGTGTTGACCTCCCAGCGCTGCCGCGTGCCCGGCAGGAAGAACTCGCACTCCTTCAGGGCTGTTTTACTTCCAGAAGAACCCAGCCCCAACCAAAGCCCCCACCACCCCACACTTCAACCTGCAGCTCCGGAGACGGAACGTGACCCTCAGCCACAGAAACATGTACACCCCCTCTAAAAAACCCTCAAATCCTAAACCGAAGGATGGCTCTCGCACTTGAGGTTTAGGCCCTAAGCTCACACCCCTAATCCTAAAACCCTAAAACCCTAAAACCCTAAAACCCTAAAACCCTAAAACCCTAAAACCCTAAAACCCTAAAACCCTAAAACCCTAAAACCCTAAAACCCTAAAACCCAAAACCCTAAACCCTAAAACCCTAAAACCCTCAAACCCTAAAACCCTAAAACCCTAAAACCCTAAAACCCTAAAACCCTACTAAAACCCTAAAACCCTAAAACCCTAAACCCTAAAACCCTAAACCCCAAACCCTAAACCCTAAACCCTAAACCCCAAACCCTAAACCCTAAACCCTAAACCCCAAACCCACCGCGGCTCCTGAGCTTCCAACTCCGCTTCCTCATCGCAGCTTGCGGGGCCCAAGCAGCGGCCCGTGAGCTCTTGGCGAATGAAGCCTTTCCTGCGTTTGGGTTTCGGGTTTAGGGTTTAGGGTTTAGGGTTTAGGGTTTAGGGTTTAGGGTTTAGGGTTTAGGGTTTAGGGTTTAGGGTTCAGGGTTCAGGGTTCAGGGGTGAGCTCTTGGCGAATGAAGCCTTTCCTGCGCATGTCTGGGTGGTTCTTAGTAGGGAATGAGGGACTGAGTTCCCTAAACAATTCCCTTAAAGGGTATATATATATACATATCTATATATCTATATATAGGGCCCTGATTCCCTCATTCCCTACGAACAGCCAGGGGGGGATTTCGGGTGCAGGGCTACGATTTGGATTTTTGGTTTAGGATTGGGGTTTGGGGTTTTTGGGCGCTTCGGGTGCTCCGGGACTGTTGGGCGCTTGTCGAGGCAGGTGATTGAAACGCGGTGTCTCTGCTCCAAGGCGTTTCGCCGATGCAACAAACACACTCACACGTTCACCTAAACGAGAGCATCAAACCCCGAGCGATCCTGGCGGTCACTGTCTGCAGGGGGAAGGCCGTGGTGGTCGATGTGGTGGGATCTGTGCGCGTGATGGTCTGCGTGGTCTGCGTGGTTGTCACGCTGTCGCACGTGACCTGGCATCAAACGCTAAGTCCTCTACCTTGCACCCCAAGGCCCCCAACTACCACCTTCAACTCCGCCAGAGTCCATGGAAGAAAGATGAAGGACGAGAGAAAATAACTCCTAATCATCAGGCCGAACGAGGTCCCGACGGGGAAACGGCCCGGCCTTGGCGTCCTCCGAGTGCCAGCAGTTGTTGATACCCCAGCCAGCATTGTCGCAGGTGCTCAGGAACATCTCGTCACCTGCTTCTTCCGCAGCCCTTGTGGGCTGTTGTGGAGGGGGGAGGTTACATCAGCCCGAAATCATGTACGTACAAGGCACAGCAGACACAGCCAAATCCCAGAAACGCCTCCCTGCTCGATTCCACTTTGACCTCTGAGGTTTAGGGTTTAGGGTTTAGGGTTTAGGGTTTAGGGTTTAGGGTTTAGGGTTTAGGGTTTAGGGTTTAGGGTTTAGGGTTTAGGGTTTAGGGTTTAGGGTTTAGGGCTTAGGGTTTAGGGTTTAGGGTTTAGGGTCGCTCACGAATGACTAGGCACCATGTTGTAAAGCGCTACAAACCCTTGCACCCTGAACTGTATCCCGCTCGAGGGCTGCGAGACCTGTACGGAATGCACCGAAGCTCGGGCGCGTCTCCTGCCCACCAGAAATACCCCTAATCCCTAAACCCTAAACCCCAAACCCTAAACCCTAAACTCTAAACCCTAAACCCCAAACCCCAAACCCTAAGGCCTAAACCCTAACCCTAAACCCGAGCTAGGGGGCCTAGGGTTTGAGGTTGGTATTCTCCGCCACAAGCCCTAGTTTGTGGCACCTTGGCAGTCGAGGTCATCGAGCCAGATGGTTTGCTCCTGGAGGCTTTGCGCTTCCTTTTGGGGTGTAGGTTTTAGGACGATGCTCTCTAGAAATGGGGATTCTCAGGGGATAAGGAGATGACGCTGATGATGACAATAAGAAGAGAAGAATGATAAGCATTCTAAAACTACTGGTTTATAGTAATAATAACAATGCTGAGAATATTAATATTAAGACGAAGAAGAAAAAATAGTAATCACAATGATAATAAGTCTTCGTGCTCTTGTATTCAGGAGAGGCCCCTAAGCCACCTAATCCCCGAACCCCAACCCCTCATCCTAAGCCCACACGTAAATTCCAAACCCTAAGCCCAAAGCCTTAAACCCCTTATTCTAAACCCCAAACCCTAAACCCTAAACCCCAAACCCGAAACCCTAAACCCCAAACCCTAAACCCCAAACCCTAAACCCTAAACCTTAAACCCCAAACCCCCCCACCCTGTCCTCCGAGCCCGGCATGCCAGCCTGCGCAGAGCTGTCGTACCGACCCCAGGTTCCTGGCCCAAGGGGGGGTTTCGGGTTTAGGGTTTAGGGTTTAGGGTTTAGGGTTTAGGGTTTAGGGTTTAGGGTGTAGGGTGTAGGGTGTAGGGTTTCGGGTTTAGGGTTTTGGGTTTTGGGTTTAGGGGGTGATAGGCTTTGGGGGTTGAGGGTGCAGGGCTACAGTTGCGCTAGAGTCTAAGATGTTCTGGGGTTGAGTCTGGAGCTTGCATCGTGCGCGGCTGATGCTCATGAGGCTCGACTGCTACACTGCCGAGTTCAAAACCGAGTCACAGCCATCTGAAGGTAAACCCTAAACCCTAAACCCTAAACCCTCCAAAGTAGAATACGTTGTTAACTCCAACAGCATGCACCTCTACAGTAATTTTAAAATACATGGTAGATACAAGAACCTAGCGCAACAAAGATATAAAATCAGATGCTAGTGGCCCTAAACCCTAAACCCCAAACCCCAAACACCAAACCCCAAACCCTAAAGCCTAAACCCGTTAGTGCAACAACAAAAACACGCACACCGCTACACCCATCGGAGCCTGCGAGGCCCAACTCGTTGCACACCACCTGCGCCTCGACGTCGTTGAAGCCATCTTTGCAAACCTTGCCCCGACTTCCACTGTGGGTTCCATGGTGACCCTAAACCCTGAACCCTGAACCGTAAACCCTAAACCCTAAACCCTAAACCCTAAACCCTAAACCCTAAACCCTAAACCCTAAACCCTAAACCCTAAACCCTAAACCCTAAACCCTTCGCCAAGGCGCGGTTCCCCAGTGGTTGTTGTAGAAGACCTCGACGCGGCCGGAAACGAAACCAGCCTGCCCGGGCCGAGCTGATTTGGGGTTTAGGGTTTAGGGTTTAGGGTTTAGGGTTTAGGGTTTAGGGTTTAGGGTTTAGGGTTTAGGGTTTAGGGTTTAGGGTTCAGGGTTTTAGGGTTTAGGGTTTAGGGCTAGGGGGCTTTAGGGTTTAGGGTAGGGTTTAAGGGGTTGTGAGGGGCTAAGGGTTTAAGGGTTGACCGGTCTAGGTCTAGGGGTTAAGGGGTTGTTACATCCTGTGGCAAAAATTGTACTGTGGTTTTCATAGTTACAGAAGAACGTACATTTTAAGGTGATAGTGCGTTTTAGTAATGGTATATGTAAGCATAAGTATATTACAGCATAATATAACACATTGTGTTCTGCGCCGTTTTGTAAATGAGAATATGTGCATTGTCGTGAACTATAGTATTTGAAAATAGAATCGGTAAACTGTCGATATTTTAGAGTTGAAGTATACTGGCATCTCAGAGTGTACTCTCGTGAAAGATGGTGTGTTATAGTGTATGGTATGTTGCAGTATAGTACATTCGTATACTGTAGACTTTGTCGTATAGTGTGGAGTTTGGTCATGGTAAAATTCTGTACACGGTAGAAACCTCTGCCATATTGTCTCAGGACTCCGTGGTTTAAGGGGTTTAGGGTTTGGGGAGGTTGTTTTTCAAGATGGTTTTAGGGGTTCTTGCATTCAGGAGGTAGGGCTTAGGGGTTGAGGGTTGACCTGGGCCCCAGAGCACGCGGCTATTTCGGGCGCAGGATGCTCCAAGGGGGTTCCAGGGCCTGGGAACCAAGCAACAAGCCCAGGAAAACAAGCCGAAACCACAAAACCCCTTTGGGTTTAGGGTTTGGGGTTTGGGGTTTAGGGTTTAGGGTTTAGGGTTTAGGGTTTAGGGTTTAGGGTTTAGGGTTTTGGCTTTAGGGTACCCAAAAAAACCCCCCAAACCCTAAATCTCTGGGCAGCCTCGGGAAGCGGATCTCCCACGTTGAAGATGTCGCCTGCAGGCGGGGTATGTTTAGGGTTTAGGGTTCAGGGTTCAGGGTTTAGGGTGTAGGGTGTAGGGTGTAGGGTTTAGGGTTGAGGGTTGAGGGTTGAGGGTTGAGGGTTGAGGGTTGAGGGTTTAGGGTTTAGGGTTTACGTTCCAGCGGGGTCAACATGGATCAACGCGGAACATCCAGAGATTTGCTGTATGCTCTTGCCTGCAGCCAATCAACGCACATGCCTCCGAACCACCACAGACACCTGGTGTTCTCAGCTAAACCGCTGGAGGCCTAATTACTGTAAACCCTACAACTCCAAGCTGTAACTGGAAGCCCTTACCAAATCCTTGTAGACCCTACAAAATCCCTAGAAACCCTATATCCACAAGCCCTACAAAATTCCTGTAGACCGCCCCTCACCTGCCTGACAGGGCCACCAGCCGTACTGGAGGGGGGGGCAGGGTTGTCGTGGTCGTGGACGTGACGGTGGCAGTGGTGGTGGTATTTTCAACCTCAGGTTCTTTGGAGTTGGTGGTTTTAGGGTTCAGGGTTTTAGGTTTAGGGTTGAGGGTTTAGGGGGTCTAGGACCCTAAACCCTAAACCCTACCTAAAACAAGGACGACCTGGCAGGCGCGCAGCAGACAGACACGGGAGCTTCTTGATGGTTCTAGACGGGTACCCCCGCAACCCTAAACCCTAAACCCTAAACCCTAAACCCTAAACCCTAAACCCTAAGACTCCACATGGGGCTGAGGCCATGGCGGTAGACGTTGTGGTGGTGGTCATGGTGGAGGTCATGGTTGACTTCCTTACATCTTCCAGGACTTGAAAGGAAAAAGAGGCCCCAAACTTGGTTCGTCCTACTAAATCAGGAAACCCAAAAAGGCCTTAAGTTCAACTCTTGGCTAAGTAAGCTTCTCTGTAGTTGTCGTCTCGTTGTCGCTGTCTTCTGCGGTGGTGGTCTCGTTGTCGCTGTCGTCGCCGGCAGTTGTGGTGGTGGTTGCGGTCTCGTTGTCCGGCCCGACGCAGTTCTCCAAGCCTTGGGGTGAACTGCGGTATTCTTTCTGCCTGGACCTGGCACCTCACACTCACGGCTCATGCTCAGCATGCCCATGTTTCCTTCGCGTGCCGAGCCAAGGGCATGCAATCTGGCATAGAGTCATCTCCGACTTGGTGTCCGACCTGGCACTCGGCACATCGAACATGTCTAAGAGGCCCTTCGATGGCACGATAAAATGAAACCTGAACTTCGGCTTATGTCAGAGAAGAACTTGACAACAACCCAGCCTTGCGCTTTTGCGCCAAGCCCGATGGAGAACGAAAAGAATGTCTACAGCCAATGGGCATCTAGCAAGATTCCACCAGTCAACCGCGCTCGAGAGTCGACTCAGCCGGTTCCCATAAACCGTGCCCGGTTTCCCCACCTGCAACCCCTGCTTGGCACAGGAAACTTTCATGCGGCGAGACTGATGTCGTCAACAGCGAAGCAATACCCTCCCGCCCCCTCTTGTCCATTTTGGGGACAGCCGACTCAAAAGCATATTCAAACCATCCCCGCCACAAGATCTCTGCATTTTCATACCCTGCTTGCTCAAACGCGCCCAAGCGGCTGCGATCTGCACATGTCGGTGCAGTTGACCTTGGCGTGTACGGCGTGTGCAGAACCTGTACTCAAGAATCCCTGCATCTGAGCCTTGGCAACCTCAACCCGTTAACCTTTAACTATCAAGGTTTGGGGTTCTCGGCTCAACCGAGGACCGCGCGTGGCCTTGTGAATGCAATTCGACTGAACTTGGCTACGAACGAGCAATCCTAGACCCAGAACGCTACTAAAAACCTTAGAGTTTAAACACGAGCCAGGCAAGCCCAGAGGAGGATCACCAAACCGAAGCACTCACACTGAAACCCGGACCCAGAACCCGAACTAACAACTTTCAACTGGTCCTTTGTGAATTGAGTGTCATGGGTTTAGGGGTTTAGGGTGTAGGGCCCAGGACGTAGTGCCATAGGTTTACGCACACCCTCCCCCCTCCCACCCCCCAAACCACGGCGACCCTCCACATCCACGGAAATCGGACCCCTGAGCTGGTACCCCTATCAGCTCCCTGAACCCTAAACCCTAAACCACCAACCCTTCCCTTTAAGAAACTCCTACTATGGCCTTTAGATTCCTCTTGGAGGATCTTCTTAGAAGCCTCAACAAGCCCAAGGGGTACAAGCTTAGGGGAGCCAGAAGCCTGGAAACTTACTGTTGGTTAGTTGAGGGAATGAGGGAATGAGGTACCCTGTATCCCCCTCTACATACCCTTTAAGGGCTTAGAAAAGTGTATCCCTTAAAGGGTATAATATAGGGTACACTTTTCTAAGCCCTATTAGGTGTACCCTTTAGGGGATTCTATAGGGTACCTCATTCCCTCCCCACTGACCAACAGTAAGGTAAGGCCCCGACACCGCAGCCACCCACGGCTGCCAACCGTCGGGGAAGAGGCGCTTCGGCCCTGGGAGGGGGGTTTAGGGTTTAGGGTTTAGGGTTTAGGGTTTAGGGTTTAGGGTTTAGGGTTTAGGGTTTAGGGTTTAGGGTTTAGGGTTTAGGGTTTAGGGGGGGGGGCAGTTGGGGAGAGAACCCTAAACCCTAAAGCCCCAAAAACCCCAAAACTCTAACACCCTAAAACCCTAAAGTTGAGGAAATCGGCCCCGTGGTCACGGGGAGGATCCCAAAAAGTAGAACCCCCAAATAGCAAGGTTTTAGGGTTTAGGGTTTAGGGTTTAGGGTTTAGGGTTTAGGGTTTAGGGTTTAGGGTTAGGGTTTAGGGTTTAGGGTTTCGGTTCTTGAAGGTTCGCGGAGAGCAGCGGGCAAAACTGCAGGAAATCTTTCCAGGCTTCTTGCGCTGCGGCTTCCCAGCTGGGAGGATCCAACAAGCAGGTCCCCTTTGAGGATAACAAAACATGGCCCTAAACCCTAAACCCTAAACCCTAAACCCTAAACCCTAAACCCTAAACCCTAAACCCTATGTAGGGTACTATTTGGGTTCTACTTTGGCTACGACTCATGCGACTCTTCCTTGTGGACCCCTAAGTTTGTGCCCATGGGCTTGGGACCCCCGTTTATAGATCCTCTAAGGGAAGATAAGGGCCATATTCCCTAAACCCTAAACCCTAAACCCTAAACCCTAAACCCTAAACAGGAGTCTATTAAGGGAAGCTCTTAGGGGCACAACCTTCGGGGCTCCGAGATGTGGAATCTCAGGGCTTCTGCGGAATCCGGGCGCCATGCTTTCTCGAGCACCACCGCACTCCAAAACCTAAAGTGGCTCTTAGCCCCAAACCCCCTAAACCCTAAACCCTAAACCCTAAACCCTAAACCCTAAACCCTAAACCCTAAACCCTAAACCCTAAACCCTAAACCCTGCCCCCTGAACCCTGAACCTGAACCCAAGACCCTCACCTGCTTTGGAACAACCCCAAAACCTAAACTCTACAAACCTGAAAGCTGAACGCAAGACCCTCACCTACTCTAGAAGAACCCTCATGCAACGTGAGAAGCCTTCATAAAGGGGCGTGAAATAATTAGAATAGGGTTTTGGGGGGATATTATCGTACAGTTCTAAAGGGACCCTACGGGAATAACCCTAAAGCCTAAACCCTAAACCCTAAACCCTAAACCCTAAACCCTATTCCGACCCCTACGGTAGACGGGGCCCCGGGCAGGTCATCCATGTCCAGGCGCCTCACCGGGTCGCTCTCCTGCGCAAGAAGAAGTGGGGTTTAGGGTTTAGGGTTTAGGGTTCAAGGTTCAGGGTCTAGGGTTTGGGGTTCCTGGGGTTTAGGCTTTTTCTGGCCTTTAGGGTGTGGAGCTTCGCCACCAAGAACCCTGACAATGGCTAGCACTGCTCAAAATACACCCGGCAGGTGTACAAGTTCCCTACCTTGGAGTAACACCCTGGAAAAATAGTATATACTTTTTAGATATAAGTAGCTATCATAGGAACCCAGAAACAAAAAAAGTATTAACGCATAGTACTCCAAAACCCCTAAACCCTAAACCCTAAACCCTAAACCCTAAACCCTAAACCCTAAACCCTAAACCCTAAACCCTAAACCCTAAACCCAGGGTTAGCTCGTGCCAAGACCACGCCTCGATGGACACCTCGGAGAAGCCCACGCGCAGCAGGTGTTCTGGGCGCGAGAGAGCTGGCGTGGGGTGCCTTTAGGGTTTAGGGTTTAGGGTTTAGGGTTTAGGGTTTAGGGTTTAGGGTTTAGGGTTTAGGGTTTAGGGTTTAGGGTTTAGGGTTTAGGGTTTAGGGTTGCCAAGCAGGACTACTGCACAAATTTTCTAAGCCCTAAACCCTAAACCCTAAACCCTAAACCCTAAACCCTAAACCCTAGACCTTACACCCCAAACCCTAAACCTTAAAGCTTAAACCCGAAGCCCTAAATCTTGACTCAAGGACATTGGCAGCCATTGCAGTCGGCTTTTCAGGCACAACTAGGACAAAAACGTAGCTGCGAGGTATTGCATCGTAACTATACTCCCCTTTTAACCTTAATGAAAAGGTGTATTTATTACTCGGCATCCTAACAGGCAGCCCAGCGTCTCATGTAGTAGGTGGTTCTGTACCCTCGGCGCCGATTGCCCATGAAGGCGCGAGCAAAAGTGCCTGGAAGCGCACGTGGGCCGAAAACTGGCTGCCAAACGTTAGGGGGTTGTGTGTCAGGGAGGGCTGCGACACTGTGAGCGAGAAGGAATCCTAAATTTCTGGGGCTGCTCAAAGCTTCTTATGTGGGCCTAGTGACCGCAACATGGCAGGAGAATCGAGTGCTCCCGTCGCTTTGCAAGGTCTTGGGCTTTCCTGCCCAGCCCCTGACATGCATCCTACGTATGCGAGCACTCACCCAATGAATAACGCTCCCAAACCCTAAACAGGGTCGTAGGCTAAGGGCTCGATTCCGCCAAGCCGCTCACCGAGCTGCCAAAGGGATCTTGGGGATAGAAGACCCGATCCCTGCAAGGAGGACTCGGACTTGGAGGTTTAGGGCTTCTTTGCTGCACTCAGGAGGGTAGCTATACATTTAATTTTTAGCTGCCTTACTAAGAAACCCAATAAACCCAAAAAAGGTAAGGATCTAAAGTTACAGTAAAGCACCACAAAGGCTTGAGTGGGGTTTATGGAGAATGGGGCCTATTATGTAGTTAACCTGAAAACTTACAGCCTGAACCCTTAGCGCATAGTTTAATTGCCAGGGGAGGGGGGGGGGGGGGCTGTTCTGGATCAGCGTCTAGGCTGTAGGAACAGTCCTGAAACATGAATCCCTGAAAGATCCTGAGCACTCAACTGCGGAACAGCTTGTGTGTACTTGGCACACTGTCTTAAACTTTAAACCAAATCCTAAACCCGAAGCCCTAAAACCCTAGAATACTAGAACCCTAAACCCTAGAACCCTAAACCACCCTACCCCCAAACCCTGAACCCTAACCCCTAAGCCCTCAGCCCTAAATCCTGTCTGCGCGCCGCCCTCAGAAGTAGTGGAGGCACTCTTTTGCATATGTTGTCTTGAAGACCTCGCATCTTTTCCTTGGAGACATAAGCTCCCAAATAGATGTATAGAAGCATTAGGGTTTAGGGCTTAGGGTAAAGGGGCTTAGGGTCTTCTACACCCCAACAAGCCGAGAGAATTGTACACCCTAAGCCCTAAGCCCTAAGCCCTAAGCCCTATACCCTGCGTGAACCACTTAAACCCCCAAACCCTATAAACCCTAAACGCTAAGCGGTACGCCCTAAAACTCCAAAACCCAAACCTAAAGCCCCCCACCAAACAAAGCACCATAAATTCTAAACCTAAAGCCTAAACCCTATAGCCTAAACCCCATCCCCTATCCCCTAAACCCTAAACCGTAGCCCTAAACCTAAAGCATTTCCGCTGGCCTGGTGGTCTGATCCATCTTCCACAGCGGCGCACAACTGGGAGCATGCAAGAGGGAGGTTTCGGATGTCGCCAGTGAAGGGTTTAGGGTTTTGAGGGTTTAGGGTCTAAACCCGAAACCCTAAACCCTAAACCCTAAACACTCAACCCAACAGGCTAGGCACTGGCCATCCTCCTTGTAGTAGGTGTAGTAGAAGCTGTCTGCGCTCGGAACCTGCAGACCGAGGATGGCATGGTAGGAGGTCGGGTCGGTGAGGGTTTAGGGTTTAGGGTTTAGGGTTTAGGGTTTAGGGTGTAGGGTTTAGGGTTTAGGGTTTAGGGTTTAGGGTTTAGGGTTTGGGGTTTAGGGTTTAGGGTTTAGGGTTTAGGGCTTAGGGTTTGGGCTTTAGGGCTTAGGGTTTACGGTTTAGGGTTTAGGGTTCAGGGTTCGGGTTTAGGGCCAGGGGTGGAGTTGCCTCTGGCCAGCATCTCTGAACAATTTTCCCACGAAATCCCCTGAAACCTACAAAAAGAACACACAAAAAAAGGCGGTCCCCAAGGGCCCACCTGCGCAAACAAGCAGTCTTGCCCTGATAGGCTCGTCTCTTGGGCTTGAGAAGTCAGGGCTTCACCACAACCCCTAAACCCTAAACCCTAAACCCCAAACCCTAAACCCTAAACCCCAAACCCTAAACCCTAAACCCTAAACCCTTTTGATAGGCCCGGCACCAGGATGGAGTTCGGCTTCACGCAGGCAGTCCTGGAAGCGGAGGGGGCAGAAAGACGTCTTCCTAATGTGAAACATAATGTTAGGGTTTGGGGTTTGGGGTTTGGGGTTTAGGGTTTAGGGTTTAGGGTTTAGGGTTTGGGGTTTAGGGTTTAGGGTTTAGGGATGGTTTAGGGTTTAGGGCTCAGGGTTCAGGGTTCAGGGTTCAGGGTTTAGGGTTTGAGTTCAAGTAAGCCCGGATCAGGGCTTGGGATGCGCTGAGACCTGAAGCCGTGAACCAACCCCGCACCCAGAACCAACATTCATGCACTCAGCTTGGGCCGGTCTCCAGTCCTCAAGAAGCAGCCTTCATTGTCGTGGTACTGGAAGGAGTTGCACAACCTTCTACTGCATCAAACACAGCAGGACCAAAGCAACTCGCCCAGGGGGTTCTGGCTCCACGCGCAATAACACAAACCGGATACACACCCACGCCTGCGTGATGTGTAGCTTTTAAGCTTCTTAAGGCGACACACACACACAGAAAAAAAAAAAGCCCCGAATCCTGGTAGGAGCGACCTCACCGACGCAGAAGGCCCAAAAACTCAAGCAAAGTCCCTGACGTCTAACAACAAAAAAAGAATCAAAAGAAACAACACCTCCACCACATTTTTTTTCATTTTTTTCTTTTTTTAGTTTACTTTTTCTTGATGAGCAAAGTCCCTGACGTCCTGAGAGCCTTAGCACCTTAGCACCCTCCAAAGCCTCCTTGAAACCTTCAACCTAAGCCCCGAGCCCCCCCAAACCCCAAACCCTGAACCCTATAAACCCCAAACACTAAACCCTAAACCCCAAACCCTAAACCCTAAACCCTAAACCCCAAACCCCAAACCCCAAACCCCAAACCCTAAACCCCAAACCCTAAACCCCAAACCCTAAACCCTAAGCCCTCAAGTCAGCCTAGACCGGCCACCCCTCTCTGAGCCCAAGTGGCGGATCTTCGGCACACTTGGCCTTGCAGAAGGTGGGCGAACCTGGGATTCTGCGCTTGGGGGGGTTTAGGGTTTAGGGTTTGGGGTTTGGGGTTTAGGGTTTAGGGTTTGGGGTTTAGGGTTTAGGGTTTAGGGTTGAGGGTTTAGGTTTTAGGGTTTAGGGTTTAGGGTTTAGGGTTAGGGTTTAGAGGGTTTAGGATTTATAGAAATTGTATAGGGTTTGGGTCCCAATAATGGGGAGGGGGGGGGGGGAGGGGAAAAGTTGAAGTAAATTGAGCATTTGGCCTCAGAAGTGTTTTGGCTTAATTTACTTAAACTCAGCCTGTCAGCTGTTCAGACAAATAACTTGGAAAATTCAAAATGAGACCACATACAATTTCTAATTTTTTTTATCTTGAGGGTTTAGGGTTTGGGGTTTGGGGTTTAGGGCCTAAAGGGTTGAGGGTTTGGGGTTTAGGGTTTCGGGCAACAACCTAGGATAACAAAGCAAAAGCGCCCTTATTCCCAGGCTAGGTTGAAGCTGGCCCGTACAAAGGCAAAATTGTGCTGCTTGGAGGGTCCTAGGAAAATATCTTCGAATCTCATGAAAGCACACCGTATTAGACTCCCCAGATACAACCGCCTAACGTGCGCATTTCCCCCAGAAAATGCCAAAGGTGGCGCAATCCTTTGTTTCTTCAGTTTAGGGCCCCCTGAAGAGGCAGCCCTTTGTACAGAAACCCCTTGTTTCCAACAACAGTTACTTAACTGCCCCCTTAAGCCCTCTGGCTTCGGGTTCTGAAAAGCACCAGACCTGAAAGCTTGCGCAAAGACATTGCAAGGATTTAGGGTTTAGGTCTCTGGCCTGCTCTACTAGACCCGGGAGTAACCTAGGAACAGAAAGGGCACCCTTTTGGTTTTAAGGGGATTATAAGGGAACCCTCAACTCTAAAAAAAGGAGAAAAAAAGAAAAAAGGGCCTACTCCCGGTCCTTATTCTAAGACTCCATGACGATGAACTGGGACGACTCAGCCTTCCTCCCAGGCTTCCGTGCCTTCCCCCCAGTGTGAGCTTTTGGTGCATTGATGGGCGAGGGCGCTGCGCGCAGCTGGAAACGAAACCGCATAGGGCCGCTAGATACGCCCGCCCCTAGGCCGGCGTAGAGAAATGGGGGGGGGGCTTTCAACAACTCCCTCTTCTTGGGGTTGCTGTTGAACCCCCCAAGAAAAGTTTAACTTTTGGCTCCCTTGCTATGAAATTAGAGGAAGCCTCAACTTATAAAGCGATATAAAGTTGTAGTAAAGTCCCTAAACCCTAAACCCTAAACCCTAAACCCTAAACCCTAAACCCTAAACCCTAAACCCTAAACCCTAAACCCTAGTCTTGAAGCTGAACCCACAGCCGCAGCCACGAACCCCGGAACCCCCCATCAGCCCTGCCGGCCGGAAGGCGGTGGCCACTGAAGCTGCCCACCTGCAAGAGCCCAACGGTTTAGGGGGCTTAGAGTTTAGGGTTTAGGGTTTGGGGTTTAGGGTTTAGGGTTTCGGGTTTAGGGCTCAGGGTCCCTGACCTCATGAACCGGCAAAACCTCTAAACCCTCAACCCCCAAAAGCCTAAAATCCCCAGGCGGGATCCTGGCCGTTTTTTTGGTGGATGATAGACTCCGATCAATAACCAGGGTTTAGGGTTTAGGGTTTAGGGTTTAGCGTTTAGCGTTTAGGGTTTAGGGTTTAGGGTGTAATGAAGCTACCATTGTAACTCGAATGCTAATCCAGCAGAAACCCTTGATACCCGGAACCCCTAAACCCTAAAGCCTAAACCCTAAGCCCTAAGCCCTAAACCCTAAACCCTAAACCCTAAACCCTAAACCCTAACCCTAAACCCTAAACCCTAAACCCTAAACCCTAAACCCTAAACCCTGCCTGCGCGCCGGCGTAGTGCAGGCGTCCCCTCACAACCCCGAAGCCGTCGGTGGCGGCCCGGCGCGCGGTGATGCCGGCATAGAGGCCTGTGACCGTGTCGGAAGGCCTCAGAGGTTTGGGGTTTGGGGTTTAGGGTTTGGGGTTTAGGGTTTAGGGTTTAGGGTTTGGGGTTTAGGGTTTAGGGTTTGGGGTCCGTGTTTTGGGGTTTAGGGTTTGCGGTTTAGGGTTCTGAGGTTTAGAAGTGAAACCGCTGATGTTGCTAATCAGCTCGTGAGGCGAGTCATCTCTCAAGTTTGGGGATGATGCCCTTCAGCATTGTACTGAGGTTTGGGGTTTGGCCCTTGGGGCTTGGGGTCCCTAAACCCTAAACCCTAAACCCTAAACCTTAAACCGGTTTGGGGTTTGGGGGTTGGGGTTTGGGGGTTTGGGTTTGGGGTTTCGGTTTGCAGCGATTCAATTGTTCAGCTGGGGCAGCTAGGTTTAGGGTTTAGGGTTTAGGGTTTGGGGTTTGGGGTTTAGGGTTTAGGGTTTAGGGTTTAGGGTTTAGGGTTTGGGGTTTGGGGTTTGGGGTTTGGGGTTTGGGGTTTGGGGTTTGGGGTTTGGGGTTTGGGGTTTGGGGTTTAGTGTTTAGGGTTTAATTAGGGTTTGGGTTCGGTGGGCCCAGGGTCAAATGTGGGGGGTTTCGACCCTGAGCTGGCAGCAAGCTTCTAGCGTCATTGGTTGACCCCGATCGGCAGTGCACTTGACCAAGAACCCGAAACCCGAAACCCTAAACCCTGAAGGTTCGGAGTTTAGGGCTTTATCCAACTCCGAGCCCTGACGTAGCCAAGCTCGTCGCGCAAGGGTATGGTCCTGCACCTCCGTGTGCTTCTTGCAGATCTGGCAGCTGCTCGGAGCGGCTTGAGGCGTTTGGCTGAGTTCCGCTAACTCCGAAGCCCCAAAACACACAAAACTTCAACCTCCTCCCTGCCTTAACTCTCAGCCCCAGAGCCCTGACGCGAAACGAGACCCGAAATATTAAACCCCTAAGCCCTTGATTCCTGAAACCGTCTTCGCCTCTCCAGTTCCCCCGCCATTTCGTGTTTGGGAGCACTCTAGACCCTGACCCCTTATGTAACCCTAAACCCCAAACCCCAGACCCTAAAACCCTAAAACCCGAAAACCCTAAAACCCTAAAACCCGAGAAACCCGAAAAACCCTAAAACCCTAAAACCCTAAAACCCTAAAACCCTAAAACCCTAAAACCCTAAAACCCTAACACCCTAAAAACCCTAAAACCCTAAAACCCTAAAACCCTAAAAACCTAAAACCCTAAAACCCTAAAACCCTAAAACCCTAAAACCCTAAAACCCTAAAACCCTAAAAACCCTAAAACCCTAAAACCCTAAAACCCTAAAACCCTAAAATCCTAAAACCCTAAAACCCTAAAACCCTAAAACCCTAAACCCTAAACCCTAATGCAGCACTTCTTCCATGCCCTTGTTAGGCTCCTTCGTCATCATCTCTCTGAGCCCAGGGTTCTGTTGCACTGCTGCGTTCAAGAGCGCAAAGAAATCTGAAACGAGATCTGTTCCAGAAGGTCGGGAAGCAAGCAGCTACCCCTTTGCGCCGCGAAGGTGGGCCCCGCTTCTTGCGCATTCTGCAGGGCATACGTCTCTGCTTGAAGTGTTGCTCTGTATACCCTCTGTCTGGCGGGACTGGCAGGGTTTAGGGTTTAGGGTTTAGGGTTTAGGGTTTAGGGTTTAGGGTTTAGGGTTTAGGGTTCAGGATTTAGGGCAGAGACCCAGACATAGGTAGCGAACCCGAGCGGAATGACTCAAGAGCCTCAAAGGCAGCGGACATACTGTTGTCCCTAAAGCTGCTTCTCATGCAACCGCAAACCCTACAAACCTTACATGAAATCCTTACACAATCCACCCTGAAATCCATAAGCCCTTAGAGCCCTTAGCGCCTTTAAACCAAAGCCCTTGAAGCCCTGAATCTTGAACCCTAAAACCCTAAACCCTAAATCCTATATCCTCAACCCTCAACCCTCAACCCTAAACCCTAAACTATAACTAAAGGCACTCCCCTGAGCTCCGCTCCCCCAAGACCACGGCCTTAGTCTCCACTTCGTACGAAGCGGCCATGCAGTCCTGCCAGGGGGGATGTATGATTGAGGGGATTGGACTGAGGGTATTGAAGGTACTGAGGATACTGAGGATGATTTCGGGGGCTGGCAAGGGCTTGGGATCCCACAGTCCTGTTCAGGTTCTGGTGTTCGGGTGTAGGTGTTTTTGCTGATCTAGGGTTTACCTTATGCAATTGCCCACAGGTGTCCCAGCAGCCAGTGGGGAAGGGTACCTCTAGGGGGAACCCCAAACACCGCATCCTTCGAAACAAGGGTGCTCCGAGGGCCGAAGGGGTTCGGGACCACGGCTCAGGGTTCAGGGTTCAGGGATCCGGGTTTAGGGTTTAGGGTTTAGGGTTTAGGGTTTAGGGTTTAGGGTTTAGGGTTTCGGGTTTAGGGTTTCGGGTTTCTGGTTTCGGGTTTAAGGCCTTAGGGCTTAGGGGTTCAGGCTTAGGGCTGAGGGCCTAGGGCTTGGGGCTGAGCGTTTGGGGCTCCGAAGCTCTGAAACCCACGCCCGGGCCTTGTCTTGGCAGCACCGTTGCTGGCATTCCTCCCAGGTGTCGTAGAGCTGGAAATTGTCCAAAATGTTGTTGTTTGTCACTCCTGCGTCTCAGAACGGCAGTTGCGGGGACAAACAGCCTAAACTCCAAACCCTAAATCCAGAGTTTAGGGTTTAGGGTTTAGGGTGTAGGGTTTAGGGGCTTAGGGTTTAGCGTTTAGGGTTTAGGGTTACAAGTCGTGACAGGGCTGTCATCGGCCTGACAGGGTGGCCTCGAACTGGCAGCCCATGGCCTTGGCTGACTTCTGAACTCCCCCTAAACCCTAAACCCTAAACCCTAAACCCTAAACCCTAAACCCTAAACCCTAAACCCTAAACCCTAAACCCTACACCAAAAAGCTAAAAATCCTAAGAGCCAGCCAGAAGAAGGCCGAGTGGCATCTCCGCAGATGCTTTCGTTGAAGGCGCCCATCGTGCAAGGGAAGGGCATGCTCTCCGGAGCCTGCACAGGCCGTTTGGGGTTTAGGGTTTAGGGTTTAGGGTTTAGGGTTTAGGGTTTAGGGTTTAGGGTTTAGGGTTTAGGGTTTAGGGTTTAGGGCTTAGGGCTTAGGGCTTAGGGTTTAGGGTTTAGGGTTCAGGATTTAGGGTTCGGTAGGAAAAAACCTGTCAGGTGACACGGGTTAGTGAGGCTTGTTTGAGAGGCCGGTTGCATGTTTGTGCCTCCATTCCTTACATACCTGGCCCCATGCATGCGATCCTCCCTAAACCCTAAACCCTAAACCCGAAACCCTAAACCCTAACCCTAAACCCTAAACCCCAAACGCAACCGTGAGCTTCCTTTCTTCTGGCCCTCAGCCCTCGACCGCGACCGGAGTTCTTCGGCGGCTTCCCAGAACCCGAACCCTTCATTCCGGAGCGCAACTGGAAAACAAAAAAACACAAAAGTGTACATACATATATATATATATATGTATGTATACATATATAGATATATAGGCTCCCAAGATAGCCCAGGTTCTAGGCCCAGAGGATTACCAGACGCCTTCGGGGCGGAATCCAGATCATCCACTCTGAGTCTTGGCATCCCGAAACTGAAAATCCCCAAGAGATAGCAGCACTGTCTCGGGTTTGTTGCGAGGTTCTTGCGTTAACTCGCAACGACCCTCACCATGAGGAAGACTCCGAGATAACTTGTTGGTTCGCAGTAGGGAATGAGTGAATTTCGTCTGTGCAGTCTCCTCAAAGTATGTGGGGGGTATAAGGCAACTAACTCTCTACTGACTGTACTAAGAACCCGTAAGATAATTTGGAAACCGACTTAAGCCTGACGCCAAGCTGAATGAATCCAAACCCCCAAACCGGTGGAGCTCTACTACAGGAACCCTGCAAAAAGCCACCTGAAAACTCAAAACAATGTAACCCTCTCAACAAATGCCCTAAACCCTAAACCCTACTAACCGCCTAAACCCTCAACCCTAAACCCTAAACCCTAAACCCATCTAGTTCACTAGGCCAACCACCCTCCAAACCCCCTTTGCAGCACGTCTGCTTGACCACGTAACGCATCAACGTCTCGAAGGCGGAGCTCGAACATCTCACATCCAGAGCTAAACGCGAGATCCGAATACCAAGGTTTAGGGTTTAGGGTTTAGGGTTTAGGGTTTAGGGTTTAGGGTTTCTGGTTGAGGGTTTAAGGCCAACCTCCACCGGCACCGGTGAGTCTGCATCCTCCGTGGCGTTTCCAGCGCTGGCGTTGCCCAGCCTTCCTGGATCTCTGCAGCGGGCTCGGGGTCTGGCGTCGAGTTTGGGGCTTCAGGGGTTTAGGGTTTAGGGTTTAGGGTTTCGGGTTTAGGGTTTAGGGTGTCGAGTTTGCGGCTTCAGGGCCCCATAGGGTTTGGGCTTGAGGGCCCACAGGGTTTGGGGTTAAGGCCCCATAGGGTTTGGGCTCAAGGGCCCATGGGGTTTGGGCTCAAGGGCCCATAGGGTTTGGGGGTGTAGGGTTCGGGGCTTGGGGTTTAGGATCAGGAATTTGGGGCTGCGGGTCCATAGGAGGTTAGGTTTGATAGGGCTTGCGGGGTTTAGGGTTTGGGGTTTGGGGTGCATAGGGTTTGGGGCTTCCAGGGTTTGGGGTTCGGGGTTCATAGGGCTTGGGGCTCAGGGTTGAGGGTGTTAGCAGGGCTGGGGCTTCGGGATTGGAGGCTCGGGGTTTTCGAACTTCGTGGTTCCGGAAGTCACAGAAAACTCGGTGTTTGAGATTGTGGGAGCAGGGTGGGTCCAAGATTTAGGGTTGAGGGTTTTAGCAGGGAAGTCACAAGATTTTCGTGTTTGGAGTCGAATGAGTTCGAGGTGCAGGGTCTGGGAGGGTGTGAGTAATGGAAGAGAAAACACGCGACATCCAAGCGCAATCCAGCTTCTGATCATCGGCTCCGACCGAGGGCTGTAGTGAGCCTGAGGGTTTAGGGTTTAGGGTTTAGGTTTGGGGTTTGGGGTTTAGGGTTTGGGGTTTAGGGTTTAGGGTTTAGGGTGTAGGGTTCAGGGTTAAGGGTTTAGGGTTTTGGGCTGTGGGTTCACGATGGGTGGTTGCTAGAAATACGGCTAGAAGCGGCTAGAACTAGCCATGAACGTCCAAGTGCAGTAACTGCTTGAACCCATGCCTACGCGTGGCCTCACTATCCATTTAAATTAGTAGGTGCTCGCACACCCCCCCCCCCATCAAAACTATTCGGGCCTACGCCGGCTATGCGCAGCTTCTTCAAAGCATGTCGCCTCTACTTCCCGCAACCAGGAGCTCTTGGAATACTGAGCTCAGAGGGTTTAGGGTTCAAGTAGGGTTCCAAGGCTTCGAGCCCAGGGCGTCGGATTTGGGGTCTTTGAGCAGGGTTTCTCATGCCAAAAAAGGAAGCGAGGCCAAACCCTCAACCCAAAACCCGAAACCCAAACAGAAAGTAGGGTGTTAGTGTTCTAGGCTTCAAGGTATAGGGAAAACGGCCTAGGGCCCGGTGCACATTTAAGGCGGCTACAACGATATGGGTGTCGTATGTAGGATTTCAGGATTAGGATGCGAGGTAGACCTACAATTTTGCGTATGAGCAATACTGTCTACGCATACATCTACATCCTGCTACCACGAGTACTTATCATCACGCTAACATTCACGCTAACTGCGAATACTCATACCAATACTTGTACTGATACCAAGATCAACGCTAAGACTCGTCCTGTTGCTGATCCTAGCAATCGGAACCGTCATAAGAGTACCCACAACGTATAACAATACTATTCCTAATGACATAACAATGAAAATTATCACAGGCATGCAGGGCACTACACTCTTGTAAACGACTGGCCAATCCTGCGTAAACTTACATGGCTAATGTTGAGCGGAGACCCAGCAGCTCGCTCTCACAGGGTCGAGCAGTTCACTGCGCAGCTCACCTACCTTTTAGCCTGCAGACTGCAAGGTTGGCATAGAGTAGTCTGTGCCAGTCTGGCAAAGATTGAGGGAAGGCGCAAGCAGGCCCAACAGAGCAGGAAAAGCACAACACTGCAAGCAGGTGCATGCATGTGCACCACTCCACCTTTTACTTCTATGGCAAGAAGCCCCTACCTGGCTGCCGATTCTGCAAAAGAATTGGACTTGGCCAGCCTTGAACCTTAGACTCTCTGACGGGTGGCTCCCTAAACCCTAAAACCCTAAAATCCTAAAACCAATAAAACCCTAAAATCCTACAAAACCCTAAACCCCAAAAACCCTAAAGCCCTAAAACCCATAAAAGCCCTAAAGCCCTAAAGCCCCAAAACCCTAAAAAGCCCCAAAACCCTGAACCCTCAACCCCCAATCTTCTGCCGGTCGGGGTGCCCGAATGCCAGTGGCCGCCAGGGTGGCCGAGGGCTCCAGGGTTGGCACCTGCCGGGTACGAAAGGGGTTTAGGGTTTAGGCTTTAGGGTTTAGGGTTTGGGGTTTGGGGTTTGGGGTTTGGGGTTTGGGGTTTGGGTTTGGGGTTTGGGGTTTAGGGGTTAGGGCAGCTGCCGGGGTTTTTGATTGGTCAGCTCTGCCCTAGCCGCCTTATACTGAGGACCCCAAAGAAACCACATTTGAGAGAAATGGTGCAGGGCTCCAGGGTTTAGGCACGGGGGGAGGGGGGGGTGTAGGGCTCGACGGTTAGTTGAGACAGCAGGGGTGGGGGGTGGGGGTGGTGGGGGGGGGGGGGGGGGGGGGGGGGGGGGGGGGTGGGGGAGATGGTGCTCTAAAGTAGGTGATGAGGGTCC
Source organism: Symbiodinium natans (assembly GCA_905221605.1). NCBI lineage: Eukaryota > Dinophyceae > Suessiales > Symbiodiniaceae > Symbiodinium > Symbiodinium natans. The sequence continues at coordinate 480,167 of CAJNDS010001125.1, read as the reverse complement.
GAATGCGCACAAACTCAGGGTACTTGGGGGCTGATAGTTGGGAACTGCTCACCCTAAACCCTAAACCCTAGATCCTAATTCTTCTGAAAATATCCTGAATATGATCCTCCTAAACCCAACAAGGGAAAACACAGAATAACTCAAGGGGCCTACCCAGAAATGGCCAACACACAAGGCGTGGTTCCGGGGATAAGACTCGCCGGTTGAGAGCTCAAACCCTAAACCCTAAACCCTAAACCCTAAACCCTAAACCCTAAACCCGCAAAGCCTAAACCCTAAACCCTAAACCCTAAACCCTAAACCCTAAACCCTAAACCCTAAACCCTAAACCCTAAACCTGTCCCCTATCCCTAAACCCTAAACCCTAAACTCAACGCAGCTAGGAAGCGCAGTGGCGATGTGGAGTTTAGGGCATTCGGGTTGCTTTCCTTCGCCCCTACACTCTCTCGGAGGCCTTTCCATCACCCTAAAGATTCTTGAGGGCCCTAAACCCCAACCGTAAACCCTTAACCCTAAACCCCTCTTCTACCAGGTCTCGGCCTCGAAAAGGTTGGCCGAGAGAGGCCAGATGAAGAGATCCTTCGCATCACCGTTCATGATGGTGTGGACCTGACATCGGTAGTAGGGTTTTAGGGTTTAGGCTTTAGGGTTTGCAGCGTAGTTCCCAAAATATGAGCTCTCCAATTAGGGTCCCTTTTTGGGTACCCTAAACATGCGGGGCCGCCTTGTAATAGTGACCCCGAACGGGACGATAATTTCAGGGTCCTTGTTAGGGGTGCTCTGTTTAGGGTTTGGGGTGAAACAACTGCCGGCGCTGTATGGGCCAGGGATTTGGAAGAGACAAAGTCACGCGCACAAGGAAACTCCAATACCCCTTAATTAAGGAATTTTCCTTAAATTGTAGTAGGGCTCCTTATTTGGTTGAAGGATTGGTTTCCTTTTTTAGGGGTACTGGAGTCTCTGGGTAGCCTCACACTGCCAAGGCCCGCAAATGTTTGGTTTACTCGGGGCCGCGCGTTGAAAAGACCGCGTCGGGTTTAGGTTTTAAGGTTTAGAGTTTAAGTCGGCCTCGATGCGGCTTCGCATGTTGTCGTACCTGGCACCACGTCGACTGGAGCGGACAGATCCTATGGGCTTCAGGTAGAATCATGATAGGAGCAGATACACAAAAACGTATGACTAATAGCGCTTGCTATTCTGAGTATAGTATTATAATGTAACACACTATAACATAATATCATGTAAGAATGTATATATATATACATATATATATATTACGTATTACATCCCTAATCATTACGCTAAGCATGGCCCCTGAAAGAGCACTCGACGATGAGCTGGGGTAGGTTCCCAAGAGGTCGTAGGATCGTGTACATCGTCTCGGTCACCGACTCCTCGCCACCTCATGGTTCGGGTCTAGGGTACCCTAAACCCTAACCCTAAACCCTAAACCCTAAACCCAAAACCCTAAACCCTAAACCCTAAACCCTAAACCCTAAACGCTTCACTTTCATGACTGCGTGCGTCAGCGGAGTCCTTCCCTGTGCTGGGCAGCCCCGCTGGTGTACTGGTTCATCCACCAGCCCTCAGAATGAACCTGGTCCGGGCTGGGGTTTAGGGTTTGGGGTTTGGGGTTTGGGGTTTGAGGTTTAGGGTTTAGGGTTTAGGGTTTAGGGTTTAGGGTTTAGGGTTTAGGGTTTAGGGTTTAGGGTTTAGGGTTTAGTAATAGGGTTTAGGGTTTAGGGCTTGTAGGGCTTGTAGGGCTTGTAGGGCACCTAGAGGGCTGACTTCTGAAATCTTGGGTTGGGGCTTTAGGGTTTAGGGTTTTGGGTTGGGGGTTTAGGGCTTAGGGCTTAGGGCTTAGGGTTTAGGGTTTAGGGTTTAGGGTTTAGGGTTTAGGGTTTAGGGTTTAGGGTTTAGGGTGTTAGGATTGAGGTCTACGACTCACCTGCGTCCCGCTGGGCATCACCAGGGCGTTCAGCGCCTCGACCACCTCAGCCGGCCACTCCCATCGCCGTGTGTAGGGTATAGGGTTTAGGGTTTAGGGTTTAGGGTTTAGGGTTTAGGGTTTAGGGTTTAGGGTTTAGGGTTTAGGGTTTAGGGTTTAGGGTTTAGGGTTTAGGGTTTAGGGTTTAGGGTTTAGGCTTAGGGCTTAGGGTTTAGGGTTAGGGGTTAAGGCAATTACATGGTCCCTGCGTATGGCCCCTGACCTTCTTTAAAAGGGCTCTGAAGTAGGGGGCCGCGGGTTTTTCAGAGTATAAAAGGAGAATTAGAAGGGCTCCGCAGTTAAGGGGGCTTTAGGGTTTAGGGTTTAGGGTTTAGGGTTTAGGGTTTAGGGTTTAGGGTTTAGGGTTTAGGGTTTAGGGTTTAGGGTTTAGGGTTTTCTTGGGCGTCTACCAGTGGCATGTTCCTTCTGGCTTGGCTCTTGCGTGTGAACTACAAGGGCCCCCCCTCCCCGATTTCTAAGATCAACCCCATGCGAGACATCATCTCTGAGAGAGCAGATCGACGCTGACAGCACTCAGCCACTCAGCCAGCGGCATGAAAGTCGTTGAAGTTCCAGGTGATCCAGTTGGTGTACCTTGACTTAGCTAAGCCTAACATGGGGGGGGGGGGGTCGGAATAACTCCCTAAACCCTAAACCCTAAACCCTAAATCCCTTGTTTTCCCCATATAGGTATACGTATAATAACCCCCAAAACCTTGTTCTAATCAATCAGGCCCCTACATTACACACCTCCTGTCCGAGGCATGCTTGCCAAGCTGCCTTAGGTTTAGGGTTTAGGGTTTAGGGTTCAGGGTTCAGGGTTTAGGGTTTAGGGTTTAGGGTTCAGGGATTAGGGTTTAGGGTTTGCAAGCCTCAAACCTTGCGCGGCGAAGTGCCCTAACATGCTGGAAGTGCTGAATGAAAACTAGACCGCACACACCCAAGCACGTCCATGGCAGACCCTATAGACCTCATAGTCCCCTAACCCTAACCCTAAACCCTAAACCCCAAACCCCAAACCCTAAACCCTAAACCCTAAACCCCCTCTACCCGAAAAGCGAGAATTGCCCAATCTTCCATTCCTGCGGCCCGGTCGCGTCGGCCTGTCCTCCGGGGCCTCACGTAGGCCAATGCGCCACTGACCGCCGGATTTGGAGATGAACTTCTTGAAGAGCAAGATCCTTGCTGCACCCTTCAGCCCCCCTCTTTGGGGTTCCTCTTTGGGGGTTCGTTTGGGGGCTGTGTATGATGCAACGTGTGTCCGAAAGGGCTGCTCCGGGGGGGGGAGAAGCCTGGGCTCCGCGAGCCTTTAGGGGTTTGGGTTGGGACGTGCCCCCTTAGACAAACAGTCCTTGATCGGGATTAGAGTACCCCTATTGTAGTCCCTACTAAGGATTGGAGGTTCATGGGTACATATAACCCCAGTGATAAGTCTACATATGGCCCTACTTGCAGAAATTAGGGGGCTTATAAGTACAGTTACAAATTGGGGTTACAAGTACTCTGAACCTCCAAGCAGGTGTTAGGGGCGGGGGGGGAGGGGGGCGGGGGGATGAATTTAGCATGTCAAGAAAAACTTGTACAGCCCGGGTGAACCCTAACCCCGCTGAACTCTCCAACCCCCCTAAACCCCAAACCTGAAAACCCCAAACCCTAAACCCCAAACCCCAAACCCTAAACCCTAAACCCCAAACCCTACACCCCAAACTCGATAAACCCAAAGCAAGGGCCCCAGCTCTGGCCAGCTCTTGCGCGAGGCAAGCAGCTCCTTCCGGGCGCGCGAGCGGAGAGCTGCGGCTTAGGGTTTAGGGCTTTAGGGTTTAGGCTTTAGGGTTTAGGGTTTGGGGTTTGGGGTTTGGGGTTTGGGGTTTAGGGTTGAGAGGTTTAGGGTGCAGGGTGTAGATTCTTGCCGTTAAGCGGCAAGAGGAGATTGCACCCCAATGCTGCGAAGCATGTTGGCAACAGTCAACAATGGCGTGCTGGCTCTTTTCTTCCCACGCCCTGCATTGCACAACGGCTCGCCCAACTTCATTCCTTCTCGTGTTTCAGGTTGGGCCTTAAAGCCCTAAACCCTAAACCCTAAACCCTAAACCCTAAACCCTAAACCCTAAAACCCTAAACCCTAAACCCTAAACCCTAAACCCTAAGCCCTAGTTCTCCGATTCTAAGGCTGCGGTCCTGAAGCTTAGGGGCCCCGAGATTCCCGAGGCCAAGGTTGCTTGGTTTTGGGGTTGTGCGCCAGGGACCAGCCTCTGCGCTTGGAGTACGGCTCACGGGTTTAGGGTTTAGGGTTTAGGGTTTAGGGTTTAGGGTTTAGGGTTTAGGGTTTAGGGTTTAGGGTTTAGGGTTTAGGGTTTAGGGTTTAGGGTTTAGGGTTTAGGCTGGCACAATGCTTCCGCGCGGCTGAAAACCCCTAGAGGGTTTGGCTCCAGGACCCTAAGATTTAGCCTGGCTCCGGGGTAGCCTTTCACATGCCCCGAGACACCCCCCCCGTCCCCATTTTAGGTTGCTCGACGTTAGGGCACTTTGGGGTCCTGTGGGGCCTTTTGAAAGGACTGTTAGGGTTCTTGTGCTTGGATTTCTGGTCTTGTTTGTTTAGGGCTTCGGGTTTACGATTTTGGGTTTAGGGTTTAAAGGTTTAGGGTTTAGGGTTTAGGGTTTAGGGTTTAGGGTTTAGGGTTTAGGGTTTAGGGTTTAGGGTTTAGGGTTTAGGGTTTAGGGTTCAAGGTTTAGGGGGGCTCTGGGAGGGTCTGCTTTTCTTTGGGTGCGCGCCTGCTGCGTCGATGTCAGGTTGCTGAGATCGGGCTTGTGGATACGCAGCCCGGTGTAGGTGCGGAAGCGACCTAAGCAACAGCTGGCTGCCCTTTTCTTAGAGGGTCCTCTACCTAAACCCTACACCCTACACCCTACACCCTAAACCCTAAACCCTAAACCCTAAACCTACACCATAAACCCAAAAGGGAAGCTCCTTAAGGCTTTTACATGCTTGCCGCAGGCGGGAAAAAAAAACCTCCTCCTGGCAGCACATCCCAACATCACCGCAGAGGTTCGCCGTTGGAGGGGGTTTAGGGTTTGCGGTGGCGAAAGCCCAAAAACATTCAGAACAAAAAACATCGACTGCTTGCGGAGGCCCATATGTTGTGCGCTCTCACCGGACAAACCTCCCAAGCACAACGTCACTAGACATCAATACTGCTTGGCCTTGTTGGGGGTCGCCGCCATCAAAAGCAAGTCGGGACTGTGTAGTGGGGTGTTCGCATTTGCCCCTCGGCACGATTCTCGCAAAACGCCCCGGGGGGGGGAGCTGAGATGATACGGGCACTGACCAACTCGTGTCAATGCCTGAACATTGTGCAGAAGGAGCTTTCGCAAGAGGGGCGAAGGGCTCAGGGTTTACGGGTAAAGTCATCCGTCCCCCTAAGCTGGCGACCAGCATTAGATGGACCCAATACTGTGCATCCACCCCATGTGCACACCCGTACGACGCACGATGAACCAAGCCCAATATAGACCATCAGCCCTGTCCACCAAAAAACAAAGAACCCCATCAAATCCTACACAAAGCCCGAATTAAGCCCCTAATGAAACCCAAACTATGACACCCTAGTTAAACCCTTAATAAGATCTAATCAAACTCTAGTTAAACCCGAATCAAATCCCAATAGGCCCCAAGGAAGCCCTGATCAAAACCAGTAAAACCCCTAAGAAAACCCTAAGTCAGCCCTTAATTTGTCCCGAACTAAGCCCTTAACAAACCCTAATACAAACCCTCAATAAGCCCCAGTTCTTGGCCGCACTCAGGAGGGTAGCTACAAATCAAACTTTTAGCTGCCTTACTAAGAGACCCAAAAAAGCCCAAAAAGGTAAGGATCTAAAGTTACGGCACAAAGTACCACAAAGAGTTACACCCCTGATCTTGAAAGCCCTTGGCCCCCAAGGTGCGCCGGCGGCGGTTGTCGTAGTTGGGGCGGTAGGACTCTGCCAGGACCGTCCGCTTCACGAAGAACCGGCGCTCCCCTGCCCATGACGACTAGAGGCTTGAAGGTTTGGGGTTTGGGCCTTATAGGGTTTAGGG
>CAJNDS010001125.1:381605-466605 GCA_905221605.1 Symbiodinium natans | reverse complement strand
GTCCTCGGGGTCGATAGTTTTCATGTCCTCAGGGTTCCAGTATCGCGCGTCCTCCATGCCTGAAGGGCAGCCCAACCCACCTGTAACCCCAGGCACAAAGATGCCATAGGGCGTTTTTGGGGTTCAGGGTTTAGGGTTTAGGGTTTAGGGTTTAGGGTTTAGGGTTTAGGGTTTAGGGTTTAGGGTTTAGGGCTTTTTGGGTTCAGGGTTTAGGGTTAGAACCTCTAGAATAGCAGGCCGCAACCCTAGGCTTTGGGGGGCTCACAACTACGCCGGCCATACCCCCCGAGCCTCCCAAGATAATACTCAAGGATGGCCCTTAAACCCCTCCGAAAAAAAATCCTGAAGACGATCCCACAGGGGGCCTACCAAGTGTAGGCAGGTTATGGGGCCCCTAGACCCCAAACACACCACATCCAACAAGACATGGATCGGTTTAGCAGTAGCATGCTTTCCCTCCCCACGCCGCTTCTTAGCTGTCCAGTACCTACATTAACCTTTGGGATTATAAGGGGAATATACTACCCCAAAAAGGTTAAAGGAACCCTAAACCCTAAACCCTAAACCCTAAACCCTAAACCCTACTCTACTAAGCCTTAAGGCGGCACAACCATTGCAGCACGTGGATCGACCCGAATCATGATTTGATTAAGGGATCGAACCTGTTTAGGTGCTGGGGTTTAGGGTTTAGGGTTTAGGGTTCAGGGTTTAGGGTTTAGGGTTTAGGGTCTAGGGTCTAGGGTTTAGGGTCTAGGGTTTAGGGTTTAGGGTTTAGGGTTTAGGTTTTGTATATCACCGAATAAAAAACCTACAAAGAAGCAGGAATGGGGTTAGCAAGGTATAGCCTTGCGTGTCAAGAGATGGGCGTGTTGGGTATGACACGGGAAAATATCCCAAAACAGAAAATTCCCATTTCAGGAACCCGCCAAAACTCCGAAAAACCCTAAACCCTAAACCCTAAACCCTAAACCCTAAACCCTAAACCCCCCCTTTGCCGAGCAACCGAAGGGGCCCCTTACGACATCGGTGCGGATCGTCTCCAGCATCGGGCGCCTCGGTGGCCGAAGCGCAGCTTCTCTGGAGTCAGGCTCACTGGTTTAGGGTTTAGGGTTTAGGGTTTAGGGTTAAGGGTTAAGGGTTAAGGTTTAAGGGTTAAGGGTTCAGGGTTTAGGGTTTAGGGTTTAGGTTTTAGGGTTTAGGGTTTAGGGTTTAGGGTTTAGGGTTTAGGGTTTAGGGTATCTTCGCACTCGATTTGCTCTTCTGTTGCGGGCTCTAGGTGTCCTACTACATCGGGTACCTTTGTGTAGGCGTAACCGGGGGCCACTTGAAATCATGGATGCCCCATGCAGCCGATTTGTGCAACACCCCTGTGTTCATTCCCCTCTCCTCCGGCATTGCACATGTCTGGTCACGAACCCTGCTCATGCACAGTGCCTTGAAGGCGAGCCACTGGCCACTGGCAACAGAGCTCAAACGACCCCTAAACCCTAAACCCTAACCCTAAACCCTAAACCCTAAACCCTAAACCCTAAACCCAACGTCCTGGTCTGCGGCCTGAGCGGCTGTGCCCGGTAGTCTGGATTCAAGCTCGCCTGCAGAACTTGCCCAAAGTGCCTCAGTCCGGCAGCACGTGGGGAGGCATGGGAGGCAGGGCATGAAAGGCTGAGGCAACCCCTGTGATTTTTCTGAAGCACATCCACGGGTCATGTGCGCAGCCCATCGGAAGCACTGCCATATGGGGTTTAGACCTGAACCAGGGCTTATCGGGCTCAGGGCTAAGGGCTACAATAGTAACCAGAATCATAATCACAATAATAATCATTAAATAAGAATGATAATAATAGCAATAATGCTAATACTAATAATAATCATCATCATCACAATTATAAGTATATTGCTGCCTAGAAGCTCCCAAGTGTTGCAGTCGGTGTTGAAGCTGCTGCCCTGCGGGCACAGGTTCCATACCTTCCGAGCGCGTGTCTCTAAACGATGGTCCCTTTGAATAAAGAGGGGCCGCCTGAAACTAAGAACCCAAAAGGGACATTCTCTGTTACAAAAGTGACCACATGGATTTGCAGAAGGGGGCTTCAAGTAATTACTTAGTTGCTGAGTTCAGAAGCCCCCCCCGCCAAAAAAAAAAAAGACTACACTTTCAGGTCTAGAGTCTGTCCCAAAAAGTGTAAAGTGTACTCATTCAGCTACTAAGAATAAGGGTCCCTTTATCGGCACCTGAGAACCCGGACCCGAATTGAAACCCACCCACCCGCTGCCCACTTGGACTGCAGGGCTTTCGGCAAGCCCCCAGAATCCCTGTACGGCCTTAAAGCCAGGGTTCAGGGTTCAGGGTTTAGGGTTTAGGGTTCAGGGTTCAGGGTTCAGGGTTTAGGGTTTAGGGTTTAGGGCACGAAACCCCAACATCAGGAAGAACCACACAAGTGCCCATGCTGCCACGGAAAAGCGTGCGACTGGAGAAGGGGTGGGAGGGCTGCGGCTGCTGCAGCCAAGCAGCTCGAGCAAGCACGCCACGGCCTGCCGGCGAATAGGTTTGATAAGGACAATGTGGTTTAGGGTTTAGGGTTTAGGGTTTAGGGTTTAGGGTTTAGGTTTACGGTTTAGGGTATAGGGTATAGGGTTTAGGGTTTAGGGTTTAGGGTTTAGGGTTTAGGGTTTAGGTTTAGGGTTTAGGGTTTAGGGTTTAGGGTTTAGGGTTTAGGGTTTAGGGTTTAGGTTTTTGGGTTTAGGTTTTAGGGTTTAGGGTTTAGGGTTTAGGGTTTAGGGTTTAGGGTTTAGGGTTTAGGGTTTAGGGTTTAGGGTTTAGGGTTTAGGGTTTAGGGTTTAGGGTTTAGGGTTACCAACGCCTGGGATGGCTTAGAGTCTTACAGGATTCAAGTCCCCTGAACCCTCAAAGTCCATGTGGGGTTTCCGCAATTCGGGGTACCTTATTGGGGTGCTTACAAAAGAAATCCTACTATTTGGGGCGTCTATTCTTAGGGGTCCCCGACTTTTCGTAAAAACCCTAAACCCTAAACCCTAAACCCTAAAGGGTTTCTTGTCGAGGAGCTTACAGGTTCGAGCAGGAGACAGCTCGCGCTCGGAAAGGCCCATCGCACTGCTTTCGGCCATTTGCCAATTCTTGCGATTCCTCCCACTACTTGGAAGCTGTTTTAACTGAGTAAGTAGGGTTAGTATGGTGGGTTGTAGGGATTCTAGGGGGATACTAAGTAGACTTACTAAGTCAAAAGAGCTTCTAAGTAGCCCCTATAACCCTAAACCTAAAACCCTAAACCCTCTTACGGTCCTTACACATCCCTGACAACTCCCTCAATACTTTCAGTATAGGGTTCTGAAGGGAGGGGGGTTCAAGGGGGTAGGTAACCCAAGGTTCCCTAAAACTCCCCCTCCCTAAAGCTCCCCAAGCTTCCCCAAGGTTCCCAAGGCACCTACCCCCCTTGAACCTCCCCCCTTAAGAACCCTAAAATTTCAGTATGTGCTTTAAAGGCCCGTACCTCCGGGGTAGATGCCACTTGGAGGTGGCGAGTGTGGGGCTTGCCTGGCACGGAAGGTAGGGTTTTAGGGGCTTAGGGTGTGTGGTCTAGGGTCTAGGGTCTAGGGTCTAGGGTCCAGGGTTTAGGGTTTAGGGTTTAGGGTTTAGGGTTTAGGGTTTAGGGTTTAGGGTTTGGGGTTTAGGGTTTAGGGTTTAGGGTTTAGGGTTAAAAAAAGGCCGGCTGGGTCCGAACCGGCGAACCGGAACTCCACTGCTCTGGACACATCGGAGACCCAACTTGGAGGTTCAAGGGTACTTGAGGGGACCCTAAACCCTAAACCCTAAACCCTAAACTGTACTTATCACCTGCTTAGGGGACTTAAGGGGGGCATATGAGTGCAGCTATCATTGGGCTCGGAATCCCTTTAAACCTCTCCACTGCCCCTGCCTTGTGAGCTCGAAGACGATCCAATAGCGGCCACGCCAGTCGTCCACCTTGTGGCAGGAGAGCAGCAAATACCAAAAGCCCTAAACCTTAAACCCTCCCTCTGAACCCTAAACCCTAAACCCTAAACCCTAAACCTCAAACCTCAAACCCTGAACCTCAAATGCACGAACTCGAGACTGGGGCTTCCAGGCTTCTAGTTCCCGAATGCCAAACTAGAGCTAAACTTTAAGCACAGCTAAAGGTTGCCTCTTAAGAATGATACCTAAACCCTAAACCCTAAACCCTAAACCCTAAATCCTAAACCCTAAACCCCTATAGTACCCAGCACCTGCCAACAGGATCTGGGGCAGCTGAGCTCGCGACCTCCGGTTCACCTCGGTACCAAGACATCGCGCAGAGAGGGGCTCAAAGGCGGATTGAGAACCCTAAATTAGGGTTTAGGGTTTAGGGCTTAGGGTTTAGGGTTTAGGGTTTAGGGTTTAGGGTTTAGGGCTTAGGGTTTAGGGCTTAGGGTTATCTGGGCGCCATTGCTGGGGTAACATACCTGAAAAAATAATCCTACGAAGACTGAGGGGGCTTGACCTTCTTAGCTGCTGAGTTCATAAGCCCCAAACAAAGTGTACACTTTCAGTTCTATAGGGGATTATATGATTATAGTATCCCAAGAAGTGCAAAGTGAACCCACTTCACAGGGAACTAGCTCAGTTCTATAGGGGATTATCGTATCCCAACAAGTGCAAAGTGAACCCACTTCACAGGGAACTAGAGAGAAATTAGGTACCTTTTGCCACCCTACAGAACCCCAGTTCCAACGAGCTGCAGTTGTCGAAGCCCTCCGCTTTGGTCTCCGGCACGTTGCCAACATTGTTGTTGAACGTAACCTGTAGGTGTCAGGGCGTTGGGCTTGGAGTTGAGGGTTTAGGGTTTAGGGTTCAGGGTTCCGGGTTCAGGGTCAGGGTTCAGGGTTCAGGGTTCAGGGTTCAGGGTTCAGGGTTCAGGGTTTAGGGTTTAGGCGGTTTAGGGTTTTGGGTTTTGGATGGTTTAGGGTTAGGGGTTGAGACGCCATCACCCTCAAGCATGAACGTCGCCCCCAACAGCGGCGAAGAGCTGCCCTATCCCTGGACTCCCTGGAGCTGCAGCCCTTATCACCTTAAACGGCTAGAGAGGGTATAGGGTTTAGGTTTAGGGTTGAGGGTTTAGGGTTTAGGGTTTAGGGTTTAGGGTTTAGGGTTTAGGGTTTTAGGGTTTAGGGTTTAGGGCTTCGAAAACGAAACCATTGAAGCCCAGGGGCGCAGCGGACCTCGTAGGTCCAGCTTGCCTCGAAGAGGAGCCCGAAGTTCGTGCAGTTGCCCCCAGGGCCGTCTGGGTTGCTTCGGTTTAGGGTTTGGGGGTTTAGGGTTTAGGGTTTGGGGTTTAGGGTTTAGGGTTTAGGGTTTGAGTTCAGGGTTTAGGGTTTAGGGTTTAGGGCTTAGGGTTTAGGTTTAGGGTTTAGGGTTTAGGGTTTAGGGTTTAGGGTTTAGGGTTTAGGGTTTAGGGTTTAGGGTTTAGGGTTTAGGGTTTAGGGTTTAGGATTTAGGAGTTCGGGTTTAGGGTTTAGGGTTTAGGGCTTAGGGCTTAGGGCTTAGGGCTTAGGGTTTAGGCTTTAGGGTTCTCTGGTTTAGGGCTTTAAGGCTTTTAGGGTCCGAAAATCAGAAGGTCCTTGTAAGGAATCCTGTTTTCAAAGGGGTTGCCTTGAAAGGGATCAGTTTCGAACCCTCCCTCCGGCACTGCAGAGTTTAGGCGCGCTAGGCGCGCACCTTTCAGGCTGTTCTTAGAACCGCTTTCGTGACCCTCATGTTCGATCCCCCTTCTTAGGCTCCCCAACCTTGGGGCATCTTATTCGCTCGGGGTTCGGGGTTTAAGGCTTAGGCCTGCGGGCCCCTAAGCCCCAAACCCTAAACCCCAAACCCTAAACCCTAAACCCTGGTGGCGACATCAGCAGAGCTTCGGGTGCGTATGGAGGAGCAGTAGTCCGCACATTGCTGCACGTTGGCACCTTGGCTGAGCACACTTGCTTTGTAAACCCCGAAACCAAGGCACCAAACCTGAAACTTGGGCTTTGGCTAAAGTACCTCACAGCACCTCCTAGAAAGCCCCGCTTCACCAGTTCACCAGTTGTTTAAACTGTTTAGGGGTTTAGGGTTTGGGGTTTAGGGTTTAGGGTTTAGGGTTTAGGGTTTAGGGTTGTTTTCTTTCGGAGGCGTAACGCTTTCGGATGGGGCCGGCACCTGGCCTTCAAAATACACTTGCCCCCCCCCCCCCCCTCGCCTCTCACAAAAAGCTTGGGAAAGGAGGGCCCAGCATTTCATGAGGGTTCAGCGATCAGGGTCAAGGAAGGTTGGCACACGGAACCCAAAATCCGAAACCCCAAACCCCAAACCCTCAACCAGGATGTTTCAGGACCCTCAGGCCCCTTCGGGGTGGAGACCTAGCCAGGGCGCCCGTCATGCGGTAGGCGTTGAAGGTGTTCGAGGTGTAGCCGACGTCGCCTGGCCACGTTTTGCACAGGGTACCCTTTATACCTTTTGCCATGGCACTCCCCTGAACCCTAAACCCTAAACTACACCCTACACCCTACACCCTAAACCCTAAAACCTAAACCCTAAACCCTAAACCCTACCCTGTAGAGCACACCGAACCTAAGGGGCTTAGGGTGTAGGGTTTAGGGCTTCGGGCTTCGGTGAAAACTGGAACATTAAGGAGAAAAATGCGGGTGACTACCTCGGCTCCGGCAATGCTCAACCCCGAAAACCTGGCGCCGTGGGCAAGTGATATCTTGGGGTTCAGGGGTCTAGGGTACTTGGGGGGGGGGGGGGGGGGGGAGTGCCTGCAAGGGTCGAGGGTTTTGGGCCGGGGGGCTCCCATGAGCCCCTAAACCCTAAACCCTAAACCCTAAGCCTTCCCGAAACACTAAGACCCGAAGACCCGAAACGGCAACGCCCGCAAGCGCCTTTGCACCTCCTGCCGTCCGACATCAGGAGCTTCCAGTTGGGACCTCAGGACGCAGGGGTTTAGGGTTTTAGGGTTTAGGGTTTAGGATTTAGGGTTTAGGGTTCAGGGTTTAGGGTTTAGGGTTTAGGAAAACCCCAAAAATCGCAAAAATCCCTAAACCCCAAATCCCTTTCCAAGCCCCCCCAAACCCTGAGGCCCTTGCCGCCCTTCACGCGTTTCTGGATGTACTCCTGCATGTCCATATTCAGCCGGTAGATTCCTGGACTTAGGGTTTAGGGTTTAGGGTTTACGGTTTAGGGTTTAGGGTTTAGGGTTTAGGGTTTAGGGTTTACGGTTTACGGTTTAGGGTTTAGGCTTCTGGGGTTTGGAGTTTGTGGCTTAGAGGGTTTTGGGGTTTCGGGTCCAAGGTGTCTGGACAAGGCGTTCGGAGTACGAGTATTTGGTCAGTTCTCAAAATCATGGTCCTTTCTGGGTACCCTAAATACTCGGGGCCGCCTTTTACGACCAACCCGAAAAGGGACCCTAATTTAGAGATGTCACCATTTATTCCGACCCCCTATATTTATGTTCAGGATTAGCCTTTGGTTTAGGCTGCCAACGCTGGAACGGGTGAACTTGAACGTCCGTAGTTCCAACGACATCCGGAATCTCCACAATACTCTCTACAAAATCTCTCTCTACGCACATCTCTACAAAAGTCTCTTGAAACCAACGCGGGAAATCTCTACAAACGAGGTGAACCTACACCCTAAACCTTAAATGTCATCCTCCGTCGGTCTTGGAGGACCACGTTCGGCGTCGCGTGTCTTGCGTGCCCAACCTCCACTGCAGGTCGTCCAGGGGCATGTAATGTAGGGGCTTGAATAATTAGAATAGGTTTTGTTTTGGGGGGGAAGGGGGGGGGGGGGTTCTTCTAGTATAACTATAAAGGGAGCATAAGGGAATATCATTTGTAATTTATTCTGACTCTTGTATTCGTTCTAAAGAGAGAATCCATTCCCAAGTATGGGAAGAAAACTTTTTCCTCTTAACCCTAAACCCTAAACCCTAAACCCTAAACCCTAAACCCTAAACCCTAAACCCTAAACCCTAAACCCTAAACCCTAAACCCTAAACCCTAAATTACATGGTCCCTTGGTGTGGAACCTTATATACCCCCTATGTACCCACCACACCCCAGTTGGCCCATACTTCAGAATCCGAACGCTTGAAAGGAAGTAAGGCACCATATCAAGGGCCCATGCAACTTCTTAACTTCCCTCAGAGCCTTAGACATTCCCATGTCTAGCAGTCAGATCCGCCCAAAACCCCAAACCCCTAAACCCTAAACCCTGAACCCTAAACCCTAAACCCTGAACCCTCAACCCTAAACCCTGAACCCTAAACCCTAAACCCTGAACCCCAAGCCCTAAACCCTAAACCCAGTTTCTTCATTCTCACATCCGAAGACATCTCTCAAAGGATCGGCCTGCGGGGTGCACGCTTCAAGGCCCAGCGATAGTATAGGGTTTAGGGGGGTTTAGGGGTTTAGGGTTTAGGGTTTAGGGTTTCGGGTTTCGGGTTTAGGGTTTAGGGTTTAGGGTTTAGGGTTTAGGGTTTAGGTTTAGGGTTTCGGGTTTAGGGTTTAGGGCTTAGGGCTTAGGGCTCAGGGTTTAGGTGAAGGGACCCGCTGCGGTCGAGAGACACATCGGTGCCATCCTCGTTGTAGTTGAAGCACCACACGCAATGGCGCCACTCCCGGCGCCACTCGAAGAACTTGCAGTTCATCCAGAAGCAGTTGTTTGCACACTCCTCAGGGTTTAGGGTTTAGGGTTTGGGGTTCAGGGTTCAGGGTTCAGGGTTCAGGGTTCAGGGTTCAGGGTTCAGGGTTCAGGGTTCAGGGTTCAGGGTTCAGGGTTCAGGGACAGGGAGTTTCTGAAATTAGCGGGTACCTTATTGGGGTACCTTATGAAAGGGGACTCTTACTATTTCGGGGATCTATACTAGGGGTCCCTTATCTTCGGAAACCCCCACATCGTCACGAGAAAAATGACCATCAGGCAAGGACCAACTGCCTTTGAGGCCCGATGTACAACAGTGCTGCCAAACGGCCCGAAACCCCAAACCCTAAACCCTAAACAGGACCGTTGTATTCCGCACCCGTTTACAACTCGATCGCAGGCTAGCGTCTCATTGTCTTGCCATTGCACACCCTAATCTTTCGGTCCATGGGCACCTATAACTCTCATTGCAAGGCTACTGGAGGACTTAGGGGCTTATAAGTACAGTTATAATTGTGGGGTTATAAGTACCCATGAACCTTCAAGCAACTGGTGCTAAGTAACAATTCGAAGATCATTCTCCCCTGCATCCTGAACCGCTGAAGCCCCGAATCCTCAGACCTAAAGCTGACCCGAAACCCTACGACTCCTCAAAGCCCCCCAAAAGAGACCGAAACTCCCTAAACTCCCTAAACTCCCTAAACCCTAAACCCTAAACCCTAAACCCTAAACCCTAAACCCTAAACCCTAACCCTAAATTCCCTAAACCCTACCTTCTCTAAACCCTACACACTTTTCGGGATGTAGGGCTTAGGGTTTTTAGGGTTTTTAGGGTTTTTGGCTCGCGCCTCCAGGCTACTGGTGGAACCGAGGGTGAAGCGGTCTGACCAGGGGCACAGGCGCTTCTCGTGTAGCAGCCTTTGTGGGCGTGGGAGGGGGGGGGGGGGGGGGGGGAGAGTCAGGGTTTAGGGTTTAGGGTTTAGGGTTTAGGGTTTAGGGTTTAGGGTTTAGGGTTTAGGGTTTAGGGTGTAGGGTTTCGGGTCGAGGGCTTAGGGTTGAGGATATTGGGCCTCAGGGTTCAAGGGTTTCATTCAAGGATTCTAGAGGGTGTTTAAGGCGTTGGCGGGTGCAGGGCTTGGGAAGATGGAGTCTTCGGGTTCGGGGACTTTGGCGTTCAGGAATTTTGGGGTTTTAAGGTTCAGGGAATTGGGGGTCTTAAGGGGGAGGGCCTCCCTTCTGCGGAGTAGGGTCTAAGGATTTCGGGTTTTACGGGTTCTGGGCTTTAGGGTTTAGAGTAGTGGGAGGTAAAAAAACAAAAAATGGCAGTGGTGGTGGTAGGTATGTCGAATAAGCACTTTTCTGACGACTCTCGAATGTATTCCTACTAGTGGTGTTGGCAATTTACTAGTTTCTTTTTAAAATGCCGTCTGTGTGCATTACGAATACTGTGCTGATGTGTACCATCTGCTTCTCATATTCTATATTCTGATGATTACTACTATTACTATGATCAAATTACTTTCACTATTGGTACTGTTATTTCTTTAAGATTATCATTAATATTATTCGTTTCATTATTATTGTCATTATTCTTCATACATTATTATTGTTATTATTATTACCGCTGTGAGGATGCTTGCTTTGCCGCCGGGCAGCTCCACATGCGGCATGATGTCCCAGGCACGGGTGGCCTCACGGGCCGGAGTGCCGATCTCGAAGGTCCTCCGACGCCACGCACAACGCTTCGCCATGAAAACTCCTAGCAACGTGCCTCGAAACGACAAAGACATACATGAACGCTAAGAGTACGCCGGTCGCCTCAAAGTTCGTTGCTCAAGGAGGGCTTACGAGGCCCCTGTTTCTTCGATTAGGGTTTAGGCAAAAAGGGTGTTGAGCTCAGGGGGCCGAAGATTGAGTCAAACAGAAGCAAGTTTGGGGTTTAGGGGTTTCGGGGTTTCGGGGTTTCGGGGTTTAGGGGGTTTCGGGGTTTAGGGGTTTCGGGGTTTCGGGGTTTCGGGGTTTCGGGGTTTAGGGGTGTGTGGCATGGACCTTTGTGTATTATTTGGCAACCCCTTTTGTTTTATATTTTAAACAGAATAAAAACTTAAGAAACAACCCTTCAAAAAAAAACTCGGCGGCGTGGTTGAACTTCTCCTGCCCAGGTTTGGGTTGGGCAGAGGCATCGAATGTTTTATAGGGATTTGAGTTTAGCATTTAGTACTTAGGACTTAAGGGTTTAAGGGTTCGTTGTCGGTTTTCGGGTTAACCTAGAGATGAATGGGTAGGGTTTGTCTGCTTAAGGTTTAATTAGCCTCTTGAGCTCGGGATTTTCATCATGGGGTTTAGGGTTTAGGCTTAGGGTTTATGCGAACAAGAGGCCACTCTTCTTGCCCTGGTCTTCCCTAGTCTATTCGTTCCACTGCACGAAATTCATATCCTTTCGAACATCAGCGAAAAGGACACCAAGGAGGTGCCAAGAAGCGTGAAGTGCAGTCATTGGATGCATGATGTCATCTAATTACTTTTTATCCACATGGTCCGTCTCTCAGAAAAGGGAGAGCGGAGAAAGGAGGAGAACGAACATGGGAAGAGTAAGGAAGGAGAGCTAGAGAGAGGATAGAAAGATAGAGAGGAGAAATGAAGGACAAAGACCGTGGAAGAAAGGCGTGAGCGATGCTCGGGAGAAAAGTGTAAGGGGAAAGGAAAAGGAACAGTGGATAACAAAAACAAGCGTCCTGCCCGAACCTATTCTCTTTTCTTCTTGATCTTCTCTCACCCCTGTTTGTTCTCCAAGCGGCCCTCTTTTCACCATCGCTTTATTCTTTTGCCTTCACTCTGTTTCCCTATCTGTCGCTCTTCCACTGTCTCCCTTCTTCCTTTTTTCATGACTGCTGTCTCCTTCTCTTTGCTTCTCCATCTGTCTCCATCTCTTTCACTCCGGAGCCCCCCGGTGTTTTCTGTTCATTGCTCATCCTTTCTGACTATACGAGGCAGACCCTGTGCAAACGATGGGCCCTGTTCTGGACCTGGCCCTGCACTGCCTCTTTCCACACACTCCAAACCCCTCTAAGCCTCCACAAGAGTTTCAAGCAGCCTTCAGGGAGGGTTCGCAAGGGGCCTCCAAGAGTCAAGGAGAGGTGTGAGAGGAGGACCCTTTCCCCACATTGCTAAGAAGAAAAACAAGAGAAAAGAACAAAGACTCAGAGACATGTAGAGAGGTGTGGAAGGTAGTTAGAAGGTGCAGGACAAGTCCTCCTTCCATCTTATCATTCCTTCATTCTCCTTGCTTAACCTTGCCCGTGCTCTATCCCCCTACGTAATGACAAAAGGAACAGAGGAGGAAAGGCTCATGGAATGGAGGCGATAAAAGGGAGAGCGGAGAAAGGAGGAGAACGAACATGGGAAGAGTAAGGAAGGAGAGCGAGAGAGAGGATAGAAAGATAGAGAGGAGAAATGAAGGACGAAGACCGTGGAAGAAAGGAGTGAGCGATGCTCGGGAAAAAAGTGTAAGGGATGAGGAAAAGGAACAGTGGATAACAAAGACAAGTGTCCTGCCCTACCTGTTCTCTTTTCTTCTTCATCTTCTCTGTCTCCTTTTTGTTCTCCAAGTGGTCCTGTTTCCACCATCGCTTCCTGCTTCTCCTGCTTCATTGTTTCTGTTTCCTTCACCCCGTTGCCACGCTGTCCCTCTTCCGCTGTCTTCCTTCTTCCTCTTCTCCCTGATCTCTATCTGTCTCCATCTCTCTCTCTCTCTCTCTCTCTCTCTCTCTCTCTCTCTCTCTCTCTCTCTCTCTCTCTCTCTCTCTCTCTCTCTCTCTCTCTCTCTCTCTCTCTCCGCCCCCCCCCGGCGTTTTCCGTTCATTGCTCATCCTTTCTGTTTTACGAGGCACTGATCTGGACATGGCCCTGCACTGCCTTTTTCCACACACTCCAAACCCTCTGAGCCTTCCCCAAAGTTGTCAGGCAGCTTTCAGGGAGCGTCCCCAAGGGGTCTCCAAGAGTGAAGGAGAGGTGTGAGAGGAGGACCCTTTCCAAACATTGCTAAGAAGAAAAACAAGAGAAAAGAACAAAGACTCAGAGACATGTAGAGAGGTGTGGAAGGTAGTTAGAAGGAGTAGGACAAGTCCTCCTTCCATCTTATCATTCCCTTCATTCTCCTTGCTGAACCTTGCCCATGTTCTATCCTCCTACTTTATGACTACTTTATGACAAAAGGAACAGAGGAGGAAAGGCTCATGGCATGGACGCGAGAAAAGGGAGAGCGGAGAAAGGATGAGAACGAACATGGGAAAAGAAAGGAAGGAGAGCTAGAGAAAGGATAGGAGATAGAGAGGGGGAATGAAGGACGAAGACCGTGGAAGAAAGGAGTGAGCGATGCTCGGGAAAAAAGTGTAAGGGGTGAGGAAAAGGAACAGTGGATAACAAAGACAAGTGTCCTGCCCTACCTGTTCTCTTTTCTTCTTGATCTTCTCTGTCTCCTTTTTGTTCTCCAAGCGGCCCTCTTTTCACCGTCGCTTCCTCCTTCCTCTTCTTCATTGTTTCTGTTTCCTTCACCCTGTTTCCCTATCTGTCGCTCTTCCACTGTCTTCCTTCTTCCTCTTCTCCCTGATTACTGTCTCCTTCTCTTTGCTTCTCTATCTGTCTCCATCTCTCTCACTCCGGTGCCCCCTGGTGCTTTCTCTTCATCCCTCTGATCCCCCAAGAGTTTCAGGCGGCCTTCAGAGAGTGTCATCCAGGGGCCTCCAAGAGTGAAAGAGAGGCGTGAGAGGAGGACCCTTTCCCCGTGTTGCTAAGAAGAAAAATAAGGGAAAAGATCATGTAGACATGTAGAGAAGTGTGGAAGGTAGTTACAAGGAGCAAAAGAGGTCCTCTTTCCATCATATCATTCTCTTCATTCTCCTTGCTTAACCTTGCCCTTCGTCTAATTATGCCCCCTACGCAATGACAAAAGGAACAGAGGAAGAAAGGGCCCGCAGAAGGGACGCAAGAAAGGGAGAGTGCAGAAAGCGGGCGCACGAAGAGGGAGAACGAAAGGAAGGAGAAAGAGAGCTTGTTAAAGACAATAGCATTCCTGATAACAGCGAAATCCTGTCGTCTATTGAAATGCTGGAGGGGCTCTTTGATTCCTTTTCAAATGAAGGCTTCTATCATTCATGGTGTTCCTTAGAACAGGAGAGCCTTTCAGGACAACGCCCTTATCTGTATTCAACATAGGCCGGGCTACCTCTGATTTAAGAATGCACGGAAGGGCTCATTCTAAGAAAATATACTCTCCCACCCCGAAACAAGAGGACGGACCCACTCATCTATCAAGGACAAGAGCCGAAAGCATCTGGGAGGAATTAAAATACGAATGAGGGACTATCGCAGTATCCTTTTTTCTTCTGACACGGATTCTTTGAAAGAAGGGGTCCCTGCCTTTTGTTTGTTTCAAGAAGGCGAACTCACGCCCACCCCGGTCTTTGGGGTCACTCTGAAAACAGCTTGGAGAGGACAGTTGCTTCTCTCTCCATTTTCCGTTTCTCTATCCCTTGCTCCGTATCTGTCGTTCTCCTTCCCTTCTTCTGTGAATCTGCTTCCTTCAATATCCATCAGGGGCCTGCAGTTTTCGCAAGGGGGCTTCCCTGAGGGGCTCCCTGAAAGGGCCTCCCAGGGGTTTGAGAGAAGACTGCGAGAGGCGACAGTAAGGAAGATCCTGTCCCCCGTTTCCAACAAGAGAAAAAATTGACAGAGAGATGTAGGTAGGTAGAGGGTAGTGAGAAGGATCAAGCAGAACTCCTCCTCTTCCCCCTCTCTTGTCTGTACCTTCACTCTTCTTTCTCACCCTTGACTTTCTGTGGTTCTATTTCAGAACTCCAGCTCCTCTGTTGTCAGTGCCTTCTCTTTCTTCTCCTTGACTTTCTTCTTTCATTCCCTGTTGAATGGCAAGTAGAAAACGGGAGGGGCGGGAAAGAGGAAAGAACAAGCAGAAGGAAGAGGAGAAGAGATAGGAATGATGGAAGGAAGGAAGGAAGGAGGGAGCAGAGACAAAGAGAAGAGAGAGAGAGAGAGAAGAGAGAGAGAGAGAGAGAGAGAAAGAGAGAGAGAGAGAGAGAGAAAGAGAGAAAGCGAGAGTGAAAGAGAAAGAGAGAGAGAGAGATGCGATGAATAAAAGAACCACACTGAGCTATTTAAAGGGTGTTCTGTTAGAGGGCCCATGATTTAAAGATTTGAAGAGTCGAATTGAGGTCTTGAGTTTTTTTTTCATAATATTTAGGAGGCTCAAGATATCAACATTGTGCAAAAATCACGGTAACAAAACGATGCAAACAGTTTTGGTTATGGTTAGTGCAAAATATTAACATTTAGAGTGGAGACCTAAGACCTCAATCATACTATTTATTTGCAAAATGCTCTTCTTGTAGCCTGGTAAATATCTTAAAGGATTGAAAACGTAAGACTGCAACAACGTTAACGAAAGCTGTTGTCTTGCAAAACCTTAAAGCGCCATCATTGTTTAACGAAAGGCTCGGTTTGAACCTTGATATGACCTCGACATCAAAAGCGAAAGGTTTGTTTATCAACCTGGTGCGCCTACAACGTCAAAACGTCAGTTGTTGTGTAAACCCTAGTGTGTCCTCAACTTCAAAAACGAAAGGATCTTTGTGAACCTTGGTGTGCACCCATCCTCAAAAACGAAAGCATTTTGTAAACACGTTTAAGCGAAAGGGTTGTTTGTAACCCCTAGCAAAGGACTTTTGTCAGCCCTAGCGTGCCCTCAACCTCAAAAACGAAAGCTCCTTTCAAATATTCAAATCTCTCAAAATCCTAAAAACCTAGGGGGGTAGGTGCTGAGGAGCTTGGGAGCTTATAGTTAGGGGTTTAGGTTTCTGGGTTTCGGAGCCTAGGAGCTTAGGGTTTATAGGGTTTGATTTAAGGTTTATGGGTTTGGGGGGTAGGCGCTTAGGCGCTGAGGAGCTTAGGAGCTTAGGAGGGTTTAAGGATTTAGGGGTAGGCGCTTAGGCGCTTAGGACCTCAGGAGCTTAGGGTTTAGGGTTTAAGGGTTTAGGTGGTAGGCGCTGAGGAGCTTAGGGAGCTTTGGAGCTTAGGGTTTGTGGATCTAGGGGGTAGGCGCTTAGGAGCTAAGGAGCTTAGGGTTTAAGGTTTAAGGGTTTAAGGGGTAGGCGCTTAGGCGCTAAGGAGCCTAGGAGCTTAGGAGCTTAGGGTTTAGGGTTTAAGGATTAAGGGGCAGGTGCTGGGCCTCCCCGCCTTTTAACTTTGAAAAAACCCTAAAACCCTCAAAATCTAGAAGGCCCGGGCTTTCAAGATTTTAAGGGCTTTAAGGAAATCATGAAATTTAAAAGGGGGTCCCTGGGTCCCGGCTCCTAAGCTCTTAAGGTCCTGAGCGCCTAAGCACCTACCCCCTAAACCCTTATAGACCTTAAACCCTAAAACCTAGGCTCCTAAGCTCCTAAGCGCCTAGGCGCTTTAGCGCCTACCCCCTAATCCCTTAAACCCTAAACCCTAAACCATCAACTCCTAAGCTCTTAAGCTCCTGAGCGCCTAAGCGCCTAAACCGTAAACCCTAAGCTCCTAAGCTCCTAAGCGCCTAAGCGCCCACCCCCTAAACCCTGATACCCCGGGACCCCTTTTTATCGTTAAAAAAACTTGCCTGCTTCTCTGCTGAAGATGATGGGGGATGATGGGGTATGATGAGGATGATGGGGGATGATGCGGGATGATGGGGGATGATGGGGGATGATGGGGGATGATGGTGAATAAATACTTTAAAAAAAATCGAAAGAATTTTAAAAAAATCATTGGCGGTGGCGTGTGCAGGCGTCCAGCCAGCTCATTCTTTAAAATCCTTAAAATTTAAGTGGCCGGCCAATTAAAATTTAAGGGTTTTAAAGAATGTTTAGGCCTTGTAAATTCTTTAAAATCCTTAAAGTTTAATTGGCCGGCCAATTAAAAATTAAAGAATTTTACGGAATTTAAAGAATTCATAAATTAGGGATAATTTAGGAAGTTAAGGAATTTAAAGAATTTGGGCATCTTTAGATTCGTTAAATTCCTTAGATTCCTAAATTAAATTAAATTCGTTCTGGGCCCAAATACAAAATTTTAATTTAAACTTTTAAACTTTTGGCAAAATTTGGTTAAATCGGGCTGCTCTTTGTATGTGATGAGAAAGGCGCGGCTCGATTTGGCCAAATTTTGCCGGGCAGCTTTCGGGCAAAATTTGGCTAAATCGGGCTCTTTGTGTGCGATCAGAAAGGCGCGGCTCGATTTGGCCAAATTTTGCCGAGCAGCTTTCGGGCAAAATTTGGCCAAATCGGGCTGCTCCTTGTATGCGATCAGAAAGGCGCGGCTCGATTTGGCCAAATTTTGCCGGGCAGCTTTCGGGCAAAATTTGGCCAAATCGGGCTGCTCCTTGCATGCGATCAGAAAAGCGCGGCTCGATTTGGCCAAATTTTGCCGGGCAGCTTTCGGGCAAAATTTGGCCAAATCGGGCTCTTTGTGTGCGATCAGAAAGGCGCGGCTCGATTTGGCCAAATTTTGCCGGGCAGCTTTCGGGCAAAATTTGGCCAAATCGGGCTGCTCCTTGTATGCGATCAGAAAGGCGCGGCTCGATTTGGCCAAATTTTGCCGGGCAGCTTTCGGGCAAAATTTGGCCAAATCGGGCTGCTCCTTGCATGCGATCAGAAAGGCGCGGCTCGATTTGGCCAAATTTTGCCGGGCAGCTTTCGGGCAAAATTTGGCCAAATCGGGCTGCTCCTTGTATGCGATCAGAAAGGCGCGGCTCGATTTGGCCAAATTTTGCCGAGCAGCTTTCGGGCAAAATTTGGCCAAATCGGGCTGCTCCTTGCATGCAATCAGAAAGGCGCGGCTCGATTTGGCCAAAATTTGCCCGGCAGCTTTCGGGCAAAATTTGGCCAAATCGGGCTGCTCTTCCTATGTGATGATATTTAAACTTTTAAACGTTTAAAACTTATAAAACGCCTTAGACCACCAAAGCTTCTAAAACTTGTAAAAATTTTAAACCCTTAAAAATGTTAAAACTTTTAAACCTTTAAAGGGTGTTTTAAAGTATTTAAAATTTTTAAATTCCGTAAACTCCTTAAATTCCTTAAATTCCTAACTTAGCCCTAATTTAGGAATTTAAGGAATTTAAACAATTTAGGCCTCTTTAAATTCTTTAAATTCCTTAAATTCCTAAATTAAATTAAATTGGTTCTGGGCCCTAATTTAAATTTTTTTTACATTCCTTAAGTTCCTAAATTAGCCCTAATTTAGGAATTTAAGGAATTTAAAGAATTTAGGCCTCTTTGAATTCTTTAAATTCCTTAAATTCCTAAATTAAATTAAATTAGTTCTGGGCCCTAATTTAAAATTTTTTAAATTCCTTAAATTCCTTAAATTCCTTAAATTCCTAAATTAGGGCTAATTTAGGAATTTAAGGAATTTAAAGAATTTAGGCCTCTTTAAATTCTTTAAATTCCTTAAATTCTAAATTAAATTAAATTGGTTCTGGGCCCTAATTTAAAATTTTTTAAATTCCTTAAATTCCTTAAGTTCCTAAATTAGGGCTGAATTTAAGGAATTTAAACAATTTAGGCCTCTTCTAATTCTTTAAATTCCTTAAATTCCTAAATTAAATTAAATTGGTTCTGGGCCCTAATTTAAAATTTTTTAAATTCCTTAAATTCCTTAAATTCCTTAAATTCCTAAATTAGGGCTAATTTAGGAATTTAAGGAATTTAAAGAATTTAGGCCTCTTTAAATTCTTTAAATTCCTTAAATTCCTAAATTAAATTAAATTGGTTCTGGGCCCTAAAAAATTTTTTTAAATTCCTTAAATTCCTTAAATTCCTTAAATTCCTTAAATTCCTAAATTAGGGCTAATTTAGGAATTTAAGGAATTTAAAGAATTTAGGCCTCTTTAAATTCTTTAAATTCCTGAAATTCCTAAATTAGCCCTAATTTAGGAATTTAAGGAATTTAAGGAATTTAAGGAATTTATAAAATTTTAAATTACGGCCCAGAACCTCTTTAAATTCTTTAAATTCCTTAAATTCCTAAATTAGCCCTAATTTAGGAATTTAAGGAATTTAAGGAATTTATAAAATTTTAAATTACGGCCCAGAACCAATTTAATTTAATTTAGGAATTTAAGGAATTTAAAGAATTTCGGCCTCTTTAAATTCTTTAAATTCCTTAAATTCCTAAATTAGGGTTAATTTAGGAATTTAAGGAATTTAAAGAATTTAGGCCTCTTTAAATTCTTTAAATTCCTTAAATTCCTAAATTAAATTAAATTGGTTCTGGGCCCTAATTTAAAATTTTTTAAATTCCTTAAATTCCTTAAATTCCTTAAATTCCTAAATTATGGCTAATTTAGGAGTTTAAGGAATTTAAAGAATTTAGGCCTCTTTAAATTCTTTAAATTCCTTAAATTCCTAAATTAGCCCTAATTTAGGAATTTAAGGAATTTAAGGAATTTAAGGAATTTATAAAGTTTTAAATTACGGCCCAGAACCAATTTAATTTAATTTAGGAATTTAAGGAATTTAAAGAATTTAAAGAGGCCCAAATTCTTTAAATTCCTTAAATTCCTAAATTAGGGTTAATTTAGGAATTTAAGGAATTTAAAGAATTTAGGCCTCTTTAAATTCTTTAAATTCCTTAAATTCCTAAATTAAATTAAATTGGTTCTGGGTCCTAATTTAAAATTTATTAAATTCCTTAAATTCCTTAAATTCCTTAAATTCCTAAATTAGGGCTAATTTAGGAATTTAAGGAATTTAAAGAATTTAGGCCTCTTTAAATTCTTTAAATTCCTTAAATTCCTAAATTAGCCCTAATTTAGGAATTTAAGGAATTTAAGGAATTTATAAATTTTAAATTACGGCCCAGAACCAATTTAATTTAATTTAGGAATTTAAGGAATTTAAAGAATTTCGGCCTCTTTAAATTCTTTAAATTCCTAAAATAGCCCTAATTTAGGAATTTAAGGAATCTAAAGAATTTAGGCCTCTTTAAATTCTTTAAATTCCTTAAATTCCTAAATTAGCCCTAATTTAGGAATTTAAGGAATTTAAGGAATTTAAGGAATTTATAAAATTTTAAATTACGGCCCAGAACCAATTTAATTTAATTTAGGAATTTGAGGAATTTACAGAATTTCGGCCTCTTTAAATTCTTTAAATTCCTTAAATTCCTAAATTAGCCCTAATTTAGGAATTTAAGGAATTTTAAGAATTTCGGTCTCTTTAAAATCTTTAAATTCCTTAAATTCCTAAATTAGGGCTAATTTAGCAATTTATGGAATTTAACGCATTTAGGCCTCTTTAAATTCTTTAAATTCCTTAAATTCCTAAATTAGCCCTAATTTAGGAATTTAAGGATTTAAAAAAAATTAAATTAAGGCCCGGCCTCCTTAAATTCTTTAAATTCCTTAAATTCCTAAGTTCTGCCTGAAGAAGCCAAGCCACACGCCAAATAGTACATAAAGGTCCTTCGTACTTAGGGGTTTAGGGGTTTAGGGGTTTAGGGTTTGGGTTTTGGGGGTTTGGGGTTTGGGGTTTAGGGTTTTGGGGAACATGCTCGCCGCAAAGGCCCCCGTCTACTCGACTCAGCTTGAGGGTTTAGCCTCTTAAGGTTAGGCCTTCAGGACCCCGACCAAAGGAGACCCTCCAGAACCATGCCTTGAATACGCCCAACTTCGGGCTTACCCTGCTGATTGTTACGGAGGCGTTGTCCTGAATAGTCGGTGCCAGGAATTGCTGCGGCATGTTGCAACTAGGATGCGCTTGATCATCCTTGTGTGAGACGGTTTCTGCAGTTCGAGGTTCTGGAAGACTGACATGTCTGGATAGCGGCATGCCCCACGGGTGCAGCTCATCCAGCGCTGGTCAACACATGCACTCACACGTCGAAGAAACAACATGATGAAGCATTGTGTGGTTCAGCAACATGTGACATGTGCAACAAGCGTATACGTTTGCAAGCTACGATGCTCACCGTGCGGGCCTAGATAGTAGGCATCTCTGTAGAGGCACCCACACCTTTACATACCCCATGTCTTTTGAGAAAGCCACCGTACAGATGGCGATGCCAACATGGGGAGGAGTGTAAAACAAGAGCGTGGCCTGCGCCTCCTCCACACGCAGATCCGGCCTCAGGTGCTTGGGGATGGACAAACTTCCAACCTGGATGCGACACCGCATGACACACCGATTCGAGATTCGAAGAGCCTTTCTTTTCCTTTCTACCTAGTGGGAGCCTCTGAGAGAAAGAAGCCTTGACAGACACATGCGGGAAACATCTTCAGAATTCAGCTTGGAACGGAGGGATGTAGTGGAGTGCCTGCGACACATGAGGAGCTCAACAAGCAATTCCATGTGCAAAAGCTCCTGGGCAGAAAGCTCCTGCACCGCGCTGCAGCACAGATGCGTTTTGGTTTCGCCTCGTTTTGCGAGTACCTGTGCTAAGAACTAGTCTGCTGTCTGCAATGGCAGCGATGCAGCAGTGTTCAAGCGCTAGCGAGCTAGGCATGGTATCTGTTTACGAAGCCATCACGACACCAGGAAGCGCCTGCTGCTGACCAAGCAACATCGCAGCCGATGTAATGTACAATGATAGTGCTCTGCCCGGCAGCCCCTCCAGCTTGGGGGGCGATCTGGTAAGGCCTAAGAGTATTTTTCCGAAACGTCTGAATGTGGAGGAGCTGATCGGGTGAGCTTGTCCCGCACAAGCAAGCAAAGACTCACGACAGCGCTTCACTGATGTGCATCTCCAGCAGGTGTTTTAGTTCAGAGGTAGAGCTGGCGCCAAGGAGTACATTATGAGTAGATTGCACTCACCCTCTTTCCTTGACGGTTTTGCTTCTTGACAGTCCCAAAAGGTCACACTTGCTGTTGGACCCCTACTAGTACTGGCACATGTCGAATGGTCATAAACGTGTGTTGACTGCTGCTCCTCGAACTCCCTGAAAGATAGCAATCCTCACTATGACTATGGATAGAAATCTCGGGAGCGACCACCGCGTCGTCCTGGAAACAATCGTAATTTTTTCAACCCTGAGCCCATAGCTAGCACACCGCGAAGCCAGGTGTTCAGCCTCAGGCTGATCTCTGCTGGTCTCTGTTCTGATCTCTGTCATCGTGCCAGGCCCGATTGGTGTACCAGGCCCCTTCAAGCTTGCCCCGACCATATGAGGAACTTGTGGAGCTAGCTTCTCTATCACAACTTAACCTGAGGCGGTATTGGCCAGATGCCTGCGACCCTTCCTCGAGCCTCTTCAACAGCCGCTGCGACCGTAGCACGAGGGAGCCGCCACTAAGCATCAGGCCATCATGGCCCGAATAGTACACCAAATCGGAGGGACTCGTGCCCGTCACCACAAAGAGCTATAAAAGATGAGGATAGCCTCGCCAACCACCACATGGAACAGCCGAAGGCCAGTCCAGCGCAGTCCAATGCTGAAAAGGTTTTGACTTGTTGTGGGGTGGCTCGCAGACTATGGGGTGAAGAGTGAAACGGAAGGGTTCAGGAAAGCGTCCTCAAGATGGAATGCTTTCCAGGAACCCTTCGCCCTCAGAGACCTGTCCTGTTTCGGAACATCATTTCGGCAGATGGCAGGTGACCGAGCACCGCCCAAGTGGCAGCTTTCCTAGGCGTTGGACTATCTCACAAGTTTGGGGGATCCGACTACGACCAAAAAGAATCATATCTGCTCAGGCACCCCCAGCCACGGCCATGCCAAAACATGCCCTCTCCTGTAGCATTTGCTCGCGCATAACATCTGGGGCCATATCCCTCCAGGGGCTGTTTATTACGAGCTCGCTATGTGCAGGCAGTAGCCCTCGCCCCAGGGCCATGGCTTCTTTGAATCTGAAGAACGCTCGTTCTGCGCTGTCACATAGCAGGCTCGGATGTGGAGGTGCCACAAGGGAAAATTTGCGTGTGGGCTCGCAACCCTTTTGCAAGATACTGTGATACTGTTGAACCTGACCCTAGCAACGCCTGCTTTCCTAGAAGTCGGCGAGAAGCCGCACGCATCTTGCGATTCACCCCGAAAGTTTAAACGAATTCTCAAAGAACGGATTTGACCTCATGCCACTGAACAGCGTTCTCGCCCGGCCTGCCGGCACACGTACACTCTGCAGCGTGCAGGTTGCATGTGCAGCCGAAGTAGGAAAGTTCCCGAAGTGCAGACCGCTCTGTGAGCTACAGAGTCTGTGACGCGCAATCAGGCGAAACAAAACCTGCAATCCGCGAAGGAGGGAGGCCTCTGCCTTTCAGGCATCGTGCGCGGAGCTCATACCTGCAGGAATGCACTACCGCAAGAGAAATGGCGCAGTGCTGATATTTCCGAAGCCAAACGCTCCAAAAACAATGAGGCAGACTGGAGGGCCCCAGGACACCTCTTTCCACTGATTGGAAGGATCAGCCGCTCTGCCGGCCTTTCAAGGCGTCCTTCAAGGCACTCCTGTCAGAAAAAAGTACGATCGGGGCTTCTTGCGTCTTGGACCTTGAGCCAACCTCGCCAAACTGACACAGCTCCCCACTTGCCAGACAGTCCTTCCCCAACATTTGTTGAAGTCACCGCCGGAGTCCCCGAGCCTGACCGGGAGCTGCTTGAGAAAAGGTTGCACACAGCGTCGCTGCAGGTATTGCGCAACTACTCTGCTCTCTGATGGGTGCATGGAACCAAAGCTACAGCAGCTACGTGCAGTGAGAAGATCTTTGATTTGTGGCAAGCGGAATCAACATGCACTGCGAACGCACGCTACATCAAGAAATACCTTGCTTCCCTTGCGGGTTCCCTCAGGAAGCCTGTCCGGACTATCATCAGCAGCACCAGAAGGCGAGACTTGGCACGGCAACGATGTTCGTGCATCGGGAGTGAGGCAGCTCCGTACTGAGACAACTCATCGTCCATGGTGGGGGGCGGGGGGGGGCGGGCACCCTCAAACACTACGAGATCACCTAGCTCTGAACCCAGCAACTCACAGCTTCCTACAAAAAAGAACAGATACCGGTGGGGCCCATATGGTTAGTTCCCAAGATAGGTGTACCCCTTTTATACCCCTTAACGGGACGCCCACAAAGGGCACCCCCTATTTTCGGACATCCCCTAAACCTAAACCCTAAACCCTAAACCCCATATAAAGCCTTAGGACTCTTGGCGAGCCAAGGGCCCCCTGTGAACCCCAGGGCTCAAGCAGTCGCCAGTCGCCGGCTGCGACGATGGCACCTGTGCGCTCGTTGGGGGCTTCTCTTGGGCTTTAAGATGGGGGTTTAGGGTTTAGGGTTTAGGGATTAGGGTTTAGGGTTTAGGGTTTAGGGTTTAGGGTTTAGGGTTTAGGGTTTAGGGTTTAGGGTTTAGGGTTTAGGGTTGGGGTTTAGAGTTTAGGGTTTAGGGTTTAGGGTTTAGGGTTTAGGGTTTAGGGGCTTCAGACAATGGTTGAGGGGCTTCAGACAAACATGTGAGGGTCCCGAAGTCGAGGGATTGAGTGGGGAACATGGGGCCTTAACAATAACAGGTTCCGCGGGCAAAGTTGGCTCTAGCACAGCCCCGGGGCTTTTGGCCAAGGCAGCCTCTGCGACTGCCCGTGGCGTGACGGGCTGCAACTCTGGCCTGGGCCGTGGTTTAGGGTTTGGGGTTTGGGGTTTAGGGTTTAGGGTTTGGGGTCTAGGGTTTAGTTTAGGGTCTAGGGTTTAGGGTTCAGGGTTTAGGGTTTAGGGTTTAGGGTCCCAGAAATGGTCCACATTTTGCAACCTCGTCCAAGCTGAAGACCTTTGAACCTTGAGCACCCCGTGCGCTCGATGAGGCTGGCACATGCCGGGATCTGTCTCACAG
This sequence comes from Symbiodinium natans, assembly GCA_905221605.1. Lineage (NCBI taxonomy): Eukaryota > Dinophyceae > Suessiales > Symbiodiniaceae > Symbiodinium > Symbiodinium natans. The sequence goes on along the minus strand of CAJNDS010001125.1, from coordinate 442,075 downwards.
TCGGAGGCCTGAGCTTCCGCCACAGAATCCATCTCAAGTGAGTGCCATTCTTCCCCAGTCGAAACGCACCGGAATTATGATGATTATGCGATGTTCGACATGCAATTGTGCTTCGCCTCGTCCTCTTGTCTTGGAGGTTCAAGCAAGCCTGTCCGGTTGTCAGCAGGCAAGGCTTGCGGATGGACAGGGACCCTCAGGAACATGAGAGTCACTGTGGGCCTGTGCTTGTCGTCAGTGACATAGCGTGGACCTGCAAAGCTTCTTCAAAGCAGCCTCAAGTTCCGAAGGTTCTAATAGTGTTCTAATTTCTGCTTCGAAGTGGCATCCGTAGCCAACACATCCTCCGAAACAGCAACAAAGGCCACCATGACTCTTAAGAACGCCTTAAAGCCTTCCCTAAATCCTTCAAACCCAAACCCTCACTCCCTAAGCTCCCCAAAGCACAACGTCCACAACGTCGGCCTGCTCTCGAGGCTTGTCCGCTGCTACGACGGCAGCCTGCACAGCGCATCAGGAGCCCCCCCCCCCCCAAGGCTCTGAGCTTCGAGGGTTCAAGGGCTTCGGGGTTGTGAGGGTGGAACATGGTGGGTTTAGGGTTTAAGGTTTAAGGTTTAGAGTTTAGGGATTAGGGATTAGGGTTTAGGGTCTAAGGTGGAACATGGTGGAACATGGCTCAGCCTCTTCCAAGAAGTTCCGAAAGCTGCTCTGCCGTCTGAGCCGCAGCTCCTGGCGCAACGCGTAGAACCATCGAGAACCCTGAGCCCCCCCCCCACCCCCCCACCCCGCAAAGAAGCCCTGCAATCCCTTCACTTCAGCCTACACCCGAAAGACTGACCGCTATAGGACCCGTTCAACCTCCCCCAACAATGGATGCCATCGGCTCTCCCGAAATTGAAGGAGCTCCGTCTTGAACTGGACCAAACACCTGGCAGCGGTATCGCTGCGCTTTGGGGCTGTGGGTGCCAGGTGTGGGGGATGTTTGGGGTTTAGGGTTTAGGCGGTTTAGGGTTTAGGGTTTAGGGTTTAGGGTTTAGGGTTTAGGGTTTAGGGTTTAGGGTTTAGGGTTTAGGGTTTAGGGTTTAGGGTTTAGGGCTTAGCAATCAATACTCCGAAACACCAACAGCCTTCTCTCTCCACAGGAGCTGCTCAATGAAGCGGAGTGGCCCCGTCCGCAGCGTGTTTAGGTGTAAGTTCCCGTGCTACAACATCCACGCTCTGCATCTTTAGGGAGATGAGACTTCAATGCATTCGCTTTCGGGCTCAAAGGGCAAGATGGCTTCAGGGCACTGGGCACGCCAGGAAGATGAAGCTGACTGAAGGAAAAGCAGCAGCCAACAAACAGGCCGGGGGATCGACTGGAGGTCCGCTAGGCTGGTGCAAGCCGCGTGTCCTGGGAGATCTGCAGGGACTTGGAGGTTCTGGAATTGAGGCTAGGCAGGCGATGGCGAACTGCATCCACGACATGCTTCAGGTGAAGGCCATGCTCATATTCCCTCAGCCCGGATTTGCCAGCAATACTGAGCACCCAACCACCTGGGCAACATCCTTCCATTGGCGCTGGCACGCGCGCGCGCGCAAACGGGCTGCACCGCAGACTGCGTACAGTGTGCCGTACGGCCACTACAGGAATTTGACGAGGTGAGTCTGGAGGTGAGAATTCTTCGTTGGCTCCTTGGGGTAAAACCAGAACCCGATACTTGCACATCAGCTTCCTGAAGGAAACCCTTTTGCTGCATCCAGAATACTGAAGCTTGAGCCAACTCTGCAGGACCCCTTGTCTAGCAAAGCTGCCGATAGGCTCAGAGTCAGAGTTCACATGCTGGGGCTGCAAGAGACATGCTTCGAAGCCGCAGGGGGCGTGCCCTGAAGATCGAGTCAGCAGCGGAGTCGAAGCCCCAGAAGCTTGCCACCTGGCAGATGCGGGGGTGGATGGGGGGGGGATGGGCGGCAACCCCAACCCCAAACCCCAAACCCCAAACCCCAAACCCTAAACCCTAAACCCCAAACCCTAAACCCCTGAAACCCTAAACCCTGAACCCTCAACCCCACACCCTAAACCCCTAAACCCCGAAGGGCTTTTTGTGGGTTTGGATGGCCTTGCAGTGTTTTGTGGCGGTTCGGGTCCCCTAAATGCCTGCCACGCCGTTCGCCCGTCAAGATCGCGGATGCCTGCCACAACGGGGGCACTCGGCAATTCCAAGACCGCCAGCTTTGACGGAGCAGGCTCCTGCGCCCTAAACCTAAACCCTAAACCCTAAACCCTTAACCCTAAACCCTTAAGTTAAGGACTCCCGAAGCCAAAAAGCACCCAGGGCAAGCAGATCAGGCCACGAGAGGTTTTGTGGCATGGTCTCCTACCGCCGGCCTGGCCGGCAGAAGCGCTGTTTGCAGAGCTCCGCACAAATCTGTCAAAAGCCGGGAGAGGCAACTTCAGTCACTCCAAGGAGAAATATCTTTGCTTCCTACTTTTTGCTCTCGGTTTTGAGCGTTTCAGGGGGTTCAGGGAGTCTGGAAAGTAACAGGCTTCACCAACAGACAGGGCTGTGCTGCAGCAGGCCACCGCATGGGCAAACAGGCCTCGCCACTTCCGGCGGCTGCGGCGCGATGAAGAGGACTCGGCGAAACAAGTGTCAAACAGTGGCTACACTTCCCCGGCACAAAGGAATGGTACTGGCGAAAAACTGGTTCATGAGCGTGCCATCGTCCATGGACATGCAGCGTCTCATCGTAGCGCCTTCGTTCATATCACCCATCCCGCCTTTTTGGAGTAAGCATTTGCAGCAGCGGGACTGCGCTGGGATGTATATGAGGCTGTGTCCGACAGATGTAGGCTTCGCCATGGCCACCGAAACACAATCATGTGCCATCAACTTTGGATTTGGGCAACTCTCGCGCGGAAATGATTGCGTCCTCAGAGCAGACGCAGCAGGCGGCTTGCGCTACACACCCAGGCATAGTGGCGCCCGTCGCAGACACTGTCCGCCAACATTACCTCGCGGCTAGATGCCAAGGTTCAATCTGAGGACTTCTATAGCTGTCTGCTACGCTCTCAACACCCCTCCGACTCAAAAACAATATCTGCCAACAGAGCGGCCTCAATCATGTCTGTAGAAACCCGCATTCAAGACTATCGGCACACCTCCAAAGCCCGAAACCTAACAACAGGAGAATGCAGAAAGAGATGCTGAGAGTTGTCCCTGGCCAGCGTAGCCACCGACGTCACCCACAAAGCACCACCTCCCACAGTCAGCGCCACTTGTTTTGGGATTCAGGGTTGCGGGTGAGCTTTTTGGCATCAACCATATGGGGGGTTACGATATTGAAGGGGGGGGGGGGACCTTATTGGGATCCTGATTGTCAGGGGATGGAGTATTTCAAGGGTCCCCTTTTCGTAAACCCCCAGATGTGGTTCTCTGTCTCCCTCTCCGATGGGCCGCCCTGCTGAAGCAGACACGACGAAGAATCTGCAAATGTACAAAGTGTCGCGTTTAGCCCAAGGCTGGGTAGGGCTTCGAATTCAAGCCCGAGACCCCAAACCCAAATAAGCCCAACAAGCCCCAGTAAGCCCAAGTAAGCCCCAACAAGCCCCGATCTACGGGAAGCCCTGACAAGGTTTCAGCCATGCAGCAGGTTGTACGCGGCGTACCGGTGCTCCTCCGCGATGCCCCAGTCGATGAACTTTGCCGACCTGAAAAATAAGGGTTTAGGGTTTAGGGTTTCGGGTTTAGGGTTTAGGGCTTAGGGCTTAGGGTTCACTCCCGGGCCGTTTCGGGTTTGCAGCAGGGTTCAGGGTCCTTCTAGCCAAGGTTAACAACAGCCAAAGCGAAACCTCGGCAACAGCAACCTCGTAGGGTGGGCCGTAGTGAACCGGAGAAGTGGCAAAGTGATGTGAGCCGCGTTTTCGTTCGAGGGCGCTTTCGTGAGAGTGGTGGGGGGGGCAGCATCCTGCTCTGGCCAGAAGATCTGGCAACAGTGAGAGGACTGTATGCCAAGAGTTTGCCCTCCAAGGGCATTTTGGCATCGAAGCAGGAACGAATGCAGGTCTTGACAAAACATGATGGAGCTTTTATGTCAGCTGGGTGCATTCTTGGCTTGAGGGGCTATATAAGATCGTAGTCTGAGGCAAAGGGAAGTCAAAGATCCAGTTTGCGTTGCGAGGTCTCTGATTGGAAAGGCAGAGACTGGCCGAAAGAGAGAGAGAGAGAGAGACACAGAGAGAGAGAGAGAGAGAGAGCGAGAGAGAGAGAGAGAGAGAGCGAGAGAGAAAACGACAGAGAAAAAACGAGAGAAAAAAAGAGAGAAAGAAATGAAATAAATACATTAGGAAGAGAGAACGAATATTCTGTCACGGTAGTCCAACACTGAGAGACAGCACGAGCCCAGACGTCAAAAAGCGACGACTGCTTCGCGTTTCGCAAACTCGGACGTCAAAAAGCGTCGACTGTTTCGCACGCGAACACGGACGTCCAAAGCGACGACAGTTTCGCATTTGGCGCATAAGGACAAGCCAGGACAGTTTCGAGGACGGCGAGCTCGGACATCCTGGAGCCCAGGCGAGAGTGCAGTTTTCGTCCAAAACATCGAATAAGCCTCGAGATCATATATACAAACATACATAGGGTTTCGGATCGAGCCTTACCAGCATAGCTCGCGATGAGCTAGGGATCCCAGTCGTGCGTGGAGTTGGAGGCCCCCCTTCACTGCACAGGAATCCGAAAGGCTGGATACCCGGCGGTGCTACAACTGCTACGCCTGAAGGCGTCCGCAGCTGGAAGCTTGAAAGTCGGTCGTCTTGAAGGCTGCCGGGTTCAAGGACTTCGGGGTTCAGGGTTTAGGGTTCAGGGTTTAGGGTTTATGTAGGATTTAGGGTTTAGGGTTTGAGGGTTCTGCGGTTCTACAGTCTAGAGTTTCAGAGTTTCAGGCTTCCAGAGTTTTTAGGGTTTTAGGGTTTATAGGGGTTAGGATTATAAACCCTAAACCCTAAACATTATAGGCAGTTATAGGGTTCAGGACAACACCCAAGCAACAATCCCCAACGTTCTCGGGCGGCTCGGGCAACCCGGATGTGAGGGGTTTAGGGTTTAGGGTTTAGGGTTTAGGGTTTTCATTTCGATGAAGGTGTTCAGGCATCTAGGGTGTGTAGTTGTCCATACCCATGAGGAATGTCCTGCACGTTTGTAGGCTTACTGTTGCTCTCAGTCCAACACCATGCAATTCAGCCAATTGTGTCCGGCGGGAGCGACTCTTCTATGACGGCCATGGTCTTGGTTTTTAAGAAGAGACCGTGTGCTGCAAAGACAACCTTCCTCTATGCTTGCTGCTCCGCTCGATTACTTCTCGGGCGAGTGCATACAGCTACTGGCAGTTTGCATGTAATTAGGCAGCGGCGCCACTGAAAGCAAGAAACAGAAACAGGATATACATACATATGTGTACGCATACCTAACACACCGACACCTACATGAGTACTTTGCATGTATGTGTATGTATATGTACACCCCCCGGGCCGAAAGTTTCGACCCACGGCACATGTTGGACAACATGCAAACGGCGCATACTTGCGCGGAGTCGCGGAGTGCCGAAAAGTCGCATTTTCCCTGCGCCTGCTAGCGGAGAAATTAATACCCCGTTTTGAAAATATAGTTTGAAAATATAGTACTATAGAAGCTCCGGAGGAGGCCCCCAGCCCCATTGTGTCAGGAGTCTATGGGGAAGAGGGCGGGGCATGGGTGTAAGAACCCCAAGATGTTGGTGGGTCGAAATATCGGCCCGGCGCAGTATATATGTATACATATATACATATGTAGATATCACGCACCGCGTGTCTGACAGCCTGTTGCTGGTGTTCAAACTGCGTAGCTTGGATGGTTTTTGGCTTCGACGCGGCTTTAAGGTTTGTGGCGGTGGGGCGTGGAAACGAATTCTCTCGATGCTTGCCATCAGCAGCCACCTTCACCTCCATAGAAGCGACTTTGTTGGGCTACCAGCCGCTCCGGCTTGCTCAAAAGAAGTTTCTAAGAAGCTTCTAGATGTTTCAAACACGCTCTAGCTATCGGGTCGCCAGACTGCACCATGACGATTCGTAATTCTCGCGGCCGTGTTCCTTGTTGTGGCAAGGGAGGGCATTTGTGGCCAGCTGCAGCCAGAAGGCAGGCCGTAAATGAAGCCGTTGCCAAAGTTGGCAATGAAGGCCGCCTGGGATGAAGAACTGGAGAGCGCGCTGATGCAAACAGCAATCCACTCTTCAGCCCCTTTTAACCTTGTTGTCGCATCAGATTTTCTCGGACAGTCCACCCCTTCAGAACCTACTCCTTGCTGAGAGAGGCCAGAAACCTACTCCTTGCTGAGAGGCAAGGGCAGTGACGAGGGCGAGTAGTAAGAAGTCGAGGGCTTCTCCCGCCACCGAGAGGAAGATCCCAAAAGCCAAGTACCTCGGGTAGCTCAGCAACGTTTATCACTACCTCAAGAGCTGAACAAAGCTTGGCAAGGGGCAAGACGCACTTTCGCTTGGACCTTGGCTTGCAAACCCGGGTCTTGTGCTGCGCTGTCGAGAAAAGCCCAAGCCGAGAAAATCCTCAGCCCGAAATCATCGATCTCGGTTGGAATTGCGGTGGTTGCAGATTTTGTTCCCCACTGTTACCTTTTGGATGGTTGAGAGTTTTTGGTTCAGTTTTGGGGCTTAATGACGGTACCCTGCGATATTCTGGACTCAGTGAGGGTCCCGTGCCTTCCATTTCGGGTGACTGGCCTCGCTAGTTCAGAGCACCTGAAGGCTACGGCTGCCAAGTGGCGTGATGTCTAAGAACTGAGGCACCCGTCGACTAATCGTATCGCCGGCAGCCATGCAAGGAAACCAGATCAAGGCGGTGTAGATTCCAAACCTGCAGCCGGTTATACCATCCCACGCAAATTCGCGGGGTGTGCGGCAAAAAGAAAGAGGGAGAGAGAGAGAGAGAGAGAGAGAGACAGAGTCTCCGGTCGAGAATGCTGCGGTTTCCTGGTGTCTTCCCTGCTCAGCACCGTACATTCGTCTTGAGATGTCTTGAGTCTGGCTATTTGTCAGGCAGCTGCTCTTGTGTTCATTTCTTCCCAGTGCTTGCCTGTCATATGTGTGTGCTGTTGGTGGGTAAACACTGGTACAGGCACCTGACAAGTGAACGATCTCAAACACCAGTGCGAAGCTCAGCAGCACCAACACCTAGAGAAAATGAAAGCCAGAACAGATACCGGACAAACAACATCTCCAAACAGGGCTATGCTCAACGGCACCAACACCTGAATGCCACCACGGGTACTAAGCAAGCAAGCCCCACATGTGAGATACTCAACAGCGCGCACACACACAGACACACACACACACACACACACACACACCTCTGAAACACGTGAATGCCAGCACGTGTACGAGATGTGAGATGCTCCACAGCACCAACACCCCTGGAACACATGAACGCCAGCACTTGTACCAGATGAAAGCAACTGCAGGTCTCCGATGCTCAACACACGGTCTATGTAAGAAGCACACAGAGACAATCTTCAGGTACTGCAGGCAGGCACTTGAGGGATCAAATGAATGGGCGAGGACAGGAGAACAGGGCAAGTAGAAGCGCTTGCTTGAAAACCTAAGGCCGCACCGAGGGTGGCAAAAAAGGGTGCTCGTGCTGCCTGCGCGGGAAGTCTATTAGGCAGTGGGGATGCATTTGCCCTTATTCACCCACGCCAGATCTGGCCAGGTCACGGGATCAGATGATCCTCGCTTTCCGGGCCGCCAATGATTGGAACCTACGGGAAGCACTTGGCAAACTGTTCAAGGTGCACCGTGTCGTCATGGGCACAAGGGGCCTTCTCCGTGTTGAATGTGTTGAAGAGGAGCGGAAAGCCGTCCTTCGGGGACATCCGCCAGCTTTGAAGCCAAAGGCTCACGAAGGGGCCCACGGACTCCCCCAAACCAGAGACCCTAAACCCTAAACCCCTACAAGTAGCCCTAAGCCCTAAACCCCTGACCCCTAGACTCAACATGTTTTTGCCGGTGTCGTTGCTTTGATGGGGGGGGTTGGGGCCCGGCGGGGGGGGGGGGGGGGGGGGCGTGTGGCACCTCCAGCACGAAGTTGCCAATGAACTTTGCAACGAACCACCTCGGCCCATGATTCGGGGCCAGGAGAGCTTGAAAGGGGCTTAGGGTTTAGGGGTTAAGGTTTAGGGGTTTAGGGGTTCAGGAGTTTAGGGGTTTAGGGTCTAGGGTTTAGGGGTTTAGGGGTTTAGGGTTTGGTGTTTGGGGTTTGGGGTTTGGGGTTTGGGGTTTGGGGTTTGGGGTGTCGGGACTTTAGGAGGACAACTTACAAGAAGCACCCGACTAAAACTCTAAAGAGGCCCTAGCTAGTTGAAGAGCAACTCCCAACTGAACCTTGGCCAAGCAGCGGAATCATCATGGGCACCCAGTCCTTCATCAAACTTGCTGGCTCTGACTGGGGAAGCTTAGCGTTGAGGGCAGGCGACTCGATGCAAATGACTGAAAGCGGGCTCCACTTGGGTGTTGTGGTCTGCTGACTTCCCGTCTGGCCTAGAGGCTCAGCAATCACTCCGTGATACACGTCTAACATTCGAATTCCTTTAAAAACATTCGAGTTCCCCTACTTCCTTTAAGAACCAGAAACTTGTGAGCAGATTCAGAGACCATGCCACTTCCGAGCTCACTTACCCAAAGACCTCTTAAGCCCTCGAGTAGCTAAGCTGAGGCACCCAGGGTCAGTCAGATACATATTAAACCCGAAACTCTAAACCACCCTAGGTTAAGCTAGTCAAACACACATCGTCCCAAGGCGGTCCATGAAACATTTCATGGAGTTCAGGAAGACTGCGCAGCCTTTTCCCTTGCTCTTCGCAGCCACTACCTGAGGGCGCGTGATGACCAGTGGACCCTCAGTTAACTTGACCCCTTCCTTAGAGCCCCTGGTAATAACAGAAGGGGTGTACATATTTATACATATACGTGTACATATATATATATATGCATGCATACATACATACATACATACATACATACATACATGCATACATACATACATTACATTACATTACATTACATTACATTACATTACATTACATTACATTACATTACATTACATTACATTACATTACATTACATTACATTACATTACATACATACATACATACACACATACATACATACATGCATACATGCATACATGCATACATGCATACATGCATACATGCATACATACATACATACATACATACATACATACATACATACATACATACATACATACATACATACATACATATACGAATAAATAAATATATATATATATATACATATATATATATATATATAGATATAGATATATAGATATAAAAAAAATGTAATTGTTCTTTGGGGTATGTATATATCTATACATCTACATACACATATATCTTGATAAACACTCCAACAAGGCGGAATGTGGGATGTCGGGGAAACGCCGGGGCGCCTCTCGGGGCCGCTTTGCGTGGAAGATCCACATCGCCAAGGGCCTGGTCGCTTCGGGTTTTAGGGTTTTAGGGTTTTAGGGCTTTAGGGTTTTAGGGTTTTAGGGTTTTAGGGTTTTAGGGCTTTAGGGCTTTCGGGTTGTAGCTGGGTTGTCTGGTTGTAGGGTTGTAGGGGTAACAACCTCCCCCCTTCCTTTTGATGACTAAGCAGAACACCACATTAAGAACTCAGCCGTTTTGTTCTCAGGGACCCCAAAAGTGAGGCATCGGGCTGAAAGCTTCCGCAAGAGCGGAGGGAAGCCCCCAGGAGCCCCGGGTCCCCGGCAGGCACGCCGCGTTGTAGATGTAGTAGAAGATCACCTCGAGACCCCCCCTTTTGCAGGCACCCTTTATTGCAGAACCCCTTGCCCCTTGGGTCCCAGAACGACCTCCCAGCTGGGGCCCCTTGTTGCATGCAGCCTCGGTTGATTTCAGGCAAGAGGCAGGCATCCCCACCTGGGACAGAAGTCCTCGGCAGGCATGGAAACTGTCATATTGCTAGGGTTCAGGGTTTAGGGTTTAGGGGTTTAGGGGCTTAGGGGTTTAGGGGTTTAGGGGTTTAGGGGTTTAGGGGTTTAGGGGTTTAGGGGTTTAGGGGTTTAGGGGTTTAGGGTTTAGGGGTTTAGGGGTTTAGGGGTTTAGGGGTTTAGGGGTTAGGGGTTTAGGGGTAGGGGTTTGGGGGTTTAGGGGTTTAGGGGTTTAGGGGTTAGGGCTCTAGGAATCCTCCCGGCTGTGGTAGCCAGTGTACTGCAATAGGAGAGCCAGGCGCCTCAAGGCCCTATGCTGCCAGATCTGTGAGTCCATCTTCTGCATTGCGAGGCTTTGCGCCAAGGCTCCGAGAATTGTGTTGTTCACAAAGAAGCCCAGCGGAGCTCCTCAGAGGAAACCCTAAACCCTAAACCCACTAAACCCTACACCCTAAACCCTAAACCCCAAACCCTAAACCCTAAACCCTCCCTAAACCCTAAACCCGATCCAACAAGAGCAGCTCAGTGTGATCTGCACCAGGAAAGGTGGGCATAAGGAAGCCACCCATGATGGCAAAGGTCTTGGTGTTCTTGCCCAGCCTGAGGGTTTAGGGTTTAGGGTTTAGGGTTTAGGGTTTAGGGTTTAGGGTTTAGGGTTTAGGGTTTAGGGTTCAGAAGCCAAGCTCTAGAGTGGGCTAAGATGGGCTGAGGCTTGGGCGAGCTGATGACGCTCAGGAAGGTGCCCTCAAAGAGTCCCACCGCCACACCTCCCAGGATGTACCTCGGGGGCTTCCGCAGCTGCCCCGGAAGCCAAGCCACACAAAAACTGCCACACTTACACGCTTGCCGCCAGCGTGCTGTAGTCGAACTACCCAAAGACCTGTCACGCCCGCGCCCCAGACAAAGATCATGGGGACCATCAGCGCGGCAAACATCACCACCTCGTTTACAACAAAGCACGGGCAAATGCCCGACTGCGTGACAGACCAGACAATTGGGTTTGGAGGCATTTTTGCACGCAACACTGGCCATGTGTGCTTCAGCTGCAAATGCAATGCAAACACACGGTTTGGAGGTTCTCCCCCAGTTGTTGCACGCAGATTACGAAGAATTCGCCAAGGTACATATGAGGTGTACACAATGCCTCCAGGCTGACATCAGGAACAGAATCCACACTGTCGACATGCACTCAAGAGTCTGTCTTGGAAGATGGTAATTAAGACTGAAGACGTGTCGAAGCGAATGAGTCAAGAACCCGTATTCCAGCCTGCAGGGTTCGTGAACACCAGGAAGGCTATCTGACCTTGGCAGACGAGGGGCACGCCTTCTGTTCAAGGGTGACTCACTCTGTAAGAAGTGTCGACCTGCGACCAGACTCCCATGGTGCAGCATTGCTCTCTGCGTCCGGTATTGAGGCCCACGCAAATTCGCATGACCATTTTGGCCAACTGAAAGGTTGCAGTCGCTTCCTGGCAAGCGCACGCGGACGACTCGCGGGAGTCCAACGAGGAAGAGCACGTAAACATGAGAAGAGTCTAGCGTTGAGAAGTATTCGGTGGTGGTTTCAGGCTCAGGGAAGCTTAGGGATTTCAGGCGGCCTCCCAATCTGAAGATAGAGAAACCCACTTTGTGAACACCACTTCAATGACTCCAAAACTCCCATGGCCCAAAGCACCCTAAACCCTCAACCCTAAACCCTAAACCCTAAAACCGCCTCAAAAGCTGGCCTGGAAGTCGGCGGCCTGGTCATGGGTGATGCCCAGCTTATGCTTCAGCGCATGCTGCGGGTTCCTTGGCTGTCCGAAGTCTCTCGCGGGCACCCGAATCAGAAGCCGAAAGAATCCTGCCAAGGATCCCAACCATGGCTCCATAACCCTGCAAAAGCACGAGTCTCAAATTCTCACAGCTCATTGCAGAAAGGACATGCATCTCAGCAAGCTGGCGGAATCGCCCACGCAGGTTGTCGGGACCGCTCGAACTCAGCCCGCCTGGAACATGAACATAAACGCAAGGAGTAGTATACCTTGGCTTCGAGATCACCCTGGCCCAGCCGTGGCAGCCAGAGGTGCTGAGGATGCTTGGCAGATCTTGGCAATTGTTTCATCAGCTGTTCCGCTTCCTGTCGGTTGTCCTAGAACGCGCATCTGAACCTTTGACCGTCGTAAAACGGGAAACCCCCCATCAGATCAAGGGACGCACGGGAGGAGGGTCATAGTCATCGCCGGTCCTGAGACATGCCGCCACTGACAAGGAGAGCTGAGTGCGAGGTGGCAATAAGTTTAGTGCTTCTAGATCTCTTATGTCAAAGTTTGCAGCTAAATTCGCTAAACCCTAAACCCTAAACCCTAAACCCTAAACCCTAAACCCTAAACCCTAAACCCTAAACCCTAAACCCTAAACCGCAGCTCTTGCAGGGTCAAGCACCTTTCCCAACACAGCCTTCTGCCAAGCAACAGCCCGGCTTCGCTCTGGTCCTCCACATCCGTGGAACCTGCTCTCTCACATGGGGGTTTCCGAAAAACATGAGGGACACCTAACATAGGATCCCAATAGCATCGTAAACCCCACCATGAGACACTCATGTGGGGAGCTGTACCCTGTTTGGGGGCCCCTTAACAGAATTCTATTCGGGGATAGAAGGGGGGCTTCCGAAATTAGAGGGACCTTCTTTGGGGTCCTCAAATTCAAGGGAATCTTACTACTGTTTGGGAACAAAATAAGAGGTCCCGTATTTTCGTCGACCGCATGTGTCCCATAGCATGCAGAGTGCACAGATCGAATGAGTTAAGCAGGCACTTTGCAAGTTGCAAGGTGCGAGGGCTCAGCGCATCCAGCACTTCTTCAAACAAAGGCCACCTTCGTAGCTGTCTTCCGAATCGCTGTTCTTGCACAGCCTCGTCTTGCAGCTCTTGAGGACTGAGGGGTGTTTCAGAGGTGTGGGGTGAAAGGGTGTAGGGGTCAGCCACACCTTCTCGAAAGCAGCCATGACTGTCCATGACTGTCCCAGATTTTCAGGCAAGATGCGCGTCAGCCATGGCTTTTGGCAGCCCACTTGGGCCGATATGCTGCTGGGATCGGGGAGCTTCGCAGAGCTCTGAGAAGTGCGCAGGGCTCCAGCAAACGTACATTTAAAGACAACATACCTCTACACTCCCCTTAGAACCTTAATGAAATAATATGTTAATAGCCTCTTTGGTTATATATAAACACAGATAATTCCCAAGGAGGATATAGAACTGCAGGCCCTGACTTTGGGACAGGCAGGGGGAATGTGGCGCTGAGCATGGCGGCCCCGAGGCAACGACGTTTGGCCACGGTAGTCTCGCTGAAAGAGCTTTTCTGCCAGCTTCTCCTGCGTCGCTTCACCCACCTTGCCAGGATTGCCACACTTCCCTGACCCTCGGTAAGACGGGTTTCGAGCTCTAGCAACCTCTAGCAACCAAGTCTCAGCTTCATTTGTGGACCCTTACACAGGCTCACGCCCTTCCAAACACCAAGAAACCACGCATGCTGGTATGGTTCCCAATACACCACTTTCCCCCACCTCTAATCCAGAAACCCACTGCGGCCAAAAAGTTCCCCTCCCCAACCGAGACATCACGTGCAATTGGGTGCCTGGCCTACGCACCGGAACGAAAGCTTTGGCGAGGGGGGACCCTATAGGGGATCTAAGATCTTTGAACGGGCCTCCTTGTCTTTGAAGGAGCAGTGTCTTACAAGTATTCGAGGTACAGTCTTTGCCATTGCGTGTTGGTTTCTTGGACGAGTTCTTTTTGCTCTGACTACTTGCACGGCTAACAACACTTGTGTTACAACCATCAGAATCATGCCTAGCTTCGTGCTTTATCCATGACGATTGTTTGCATTTGCCCATGACTATGGTGGTTGCGATGATTTCTACGACTGTCAGACCGGGCATGATCACTCGCATTGCACTTGTTGCACGTAGCGCTGCTTGGTTGGGCTTAGTAGGCTTCTGTTTTACACCTTGCTTTGGTCAATTCTCTGATCTTTAGCTCGCATGCGCGCGGCAGGCAGCTCGTGGTGTAGAGATGGGACAAGGCCAAGGTGAAGCAAGTGGGCCATCTAGGAGTTGGTCAATTAACGTACGTGCCATGCACAGGCACCTTTTATGTGATAGAAAGAACCTCATGAAAACAGGTCCCACAAGAACAGAACCCCAAATTAGAACGACACCCTGAAAGACTTGCAGGCCTCCTCGGCTGCGCTCAACACGGCTGAGGCGAGCTGCTTCATGCCACGGGAGCATGCCTCCAGCAAGCTTTTCACATCCAAGCAACAGACAACTTGAGCCCAAAACAAAATGAACTCTGATAGATTCTACTTGCGCGATATGGAACTTGTGCAGCCGCGAGCCTCGTGGAGTAGGGTCGAACCGTAGCGATCATGGGAGATCAACATCTCCGGATCCGTGCGAATCTGGCAGGCGAGCTACAGAGGCGGACCAATGCAACCACGCCTCGCCGTGTTTAGTAACACAGCACTGCATCGACTCAAAAACCATGGGTCTTGATCGCGAGGATCTCGAAGGGCCAACAGCCAGGACCACAAACCGTGCCTAAGCCAAATCCCAGACGTCCACCAAAAAATCGGCCGCCAAACCCGGGGGGCCTCTTCTAGAAATGTCAGGGCCTCCTGCTCGTGGGCGAGATCGATCTCCTGGTGAGGACTGCTCCAAACTGGTCGGAAGCATGCAAACTGTCGGTCAGTTTTCAAAGATGAAATCCCTATAGGTTTCCCTGTTGTTGTGTGGCTCCGATGTTTAGTGCCCAAGGCCATGATTGGAAGATTGACCAGTAGCACAATGTTGTGGTCGCCTTCATCAGATCTGCCCTTGCCTGGAGGCAGCGCTCCTGACCAACACAAGGAGTGGTTGGTTTAGGGTTTAGGGTTTAGGGTTTCGGGTTTAGGGTTCAGGGTTCTTGGGTTGTCTAGGGTTTTTGGACTTCAGGTATGCCAAACTGACCTCAGCAGGACTCGGCAATGCCACACTCAGCTGGGCCTTTTGAAGGCGCAGGGCATCGATGCGGTCTTGGGCCTGGGATTCAAGACTCTCTTCTTCTGCAAACCGCAAACAACACTACAACAACTTGAAAGCACCTAAAGTTCTGAACTGTTTAACCCTGAACCCTCAACCGCAACCCTAAACCCTGAACCCTGAACCCTAAACCCCAAACCCTAAACCCTAAAACCCTAAACCCTAAACCCTAAACCCTAAACCCTAAACCCAGATCCGAAATCTTTCAAGGGAAAAGGCCCAGCAAAGAGGGCCTAAGCTCGACACCTGCCGCTTCAACGTTTCTTGCTCGAGGCGGGCGTTCTTCTTCTCCAGAGCTGCCTCAAAGCAGGGCCGTTGGAGCAGCGGGCGTCGGAGATTTTAAGGGTTTAGGGTTTAGGGTTTAGGGTTTGAGTTTAGGGTTCAGGGTTCAGGGTTAATGGTTTAGGGTTTAGGCTTGGGATTTAGGGTTTAATGTTTAGGGTTTCACCGATCAAGCTTGATGTGGCCATGCAAAGCTTCGGAGGAGCAGCAAGAAAGAAACCCGCTGCATTATGCTGGGCTGTGCTTGGCCGCCTGTGGACTTGCATAGCTCCAACCATTCAGGTTTAGGGTGCTAGCTGATGTGACTACTCAAGCCCTGATTGGAGTCAACTCCAAGCCTGCCGCGACCTGGCCACAGACTCCTGGACGGCCCGCATCTCGTGCAGGGGCCAAGCATGCGCAGCATGCAGGTCTCAGAGGTAAGACATGACTATGGCTGAGCTCAGTGTCCACGAGCTTGAGTATGGGCATCGTGCCGAGGGAAGCTTCTCATGACATGAAGGGCTTCCATTTGAGCCAGAAGCTCGACGCGGCGACGCATTTTGGCACCACTACCGCTGCTTGCTTGGGGCCATACCTGCTGGGCCACGATTCTGCCTCTTGACACCAAAACCCACCAAGGCCATGCACCATTAGGGCCAGGGTTTAGGGTCCCTACATGGGTCCTACATCTTTCCGTGAAGGATCTCGGATGAACCGCATCAGTTTTGCGCCAAGTCCCTCAATCGTCCAAGAGGGCGTAGCTCTCATCCACCACATCTGCACAGGCGTCATACAACGCCAGGCGCGTCGCAAAATCATCAGACTCCTCGGCAACCAAAACTGGCAGAGCTTCAAGGCCCAGGCATCTAGACACTGACTACTACGAATGCTAATCGCTGCCATCTAACAGACCTTACAAAATCTGCTGGGATTCACCAACCCGAATCCAGATGCGACGACACCAAGTGAACACCACCCCACTGCACGCCATGTGCAGCGACACGATGCATTGGCGTGAAGCTCCCATGTACACAACGGAACGACGACAGCACCAAACTACTCGTTACATGAGCTGCAGTTTACTCGAGGTATAAAGGGTTCCATAAAGGGGCCCAGAAGGTTGTCCATGGGAAGGGTCCTAGCCTCCGACGAACCACATCGACAACCCTGCAACAGAAGACAGCACGGTTTATGAACCCTTAATGGGCCCTCTCTGCCTGATGACGGTTCAGGGTGATCTGGGCACGGCTCGGCCGCGCCAAGGCGGGGCATGTTAGCGTTTTTGTTCAAAGGAAAGCTTCTGTTGCTCGGGCGGGAAAGACATGTATGTTCTTTGGTGCGTGCCGCCGACTGCAAAAGTGGGGAAGAGGTTGGTGTTGTGGGTGTTGTGATAAATCAGATGCCGTCAAGCAGCCAGCGACAAAACCTCTGAGAGTCCACGATCCAGTTGCTCAGGAGCCAGGTTCAGAGCCCGCACGTAGTCCAAACGATTCACTCCATCCATAAGACTGTCAAACCCCCGGGGCGGTTGCCGGTCGGATAGCAGGTTGTGAAGCCATCCGATCATGGTGTAGCAGCCGTTTCCAGTTGCAACCTGAAGCAAAACACAGCTCAAGAAACACCGTCAAGGCTCGTGCTCTGCGTGATACCCTGCGACATGCCGGTGAGGCCGCTAGGCTACCGAGCCACGACGCTGCTGTTGGCACAGAACTCCCCCGATGGCTGCAGCTGGTCAAAGAGGAGCTTATTCCGCAGTTTCCTGGCAAAACCGTGTAGCTTCACAAAGACCGCTTGCGACACGCAGGAGCGCAAGTTCGACGCAGGGGGACGCACAAGAAAAGATGAGGCCCAGCGGTTGAGTGGGCACGGAAAGGCATTTCAGTTGGGGAGTGGGAGGCTATGGCCGCACATGCCATGACGGTAGGATCCGTCGGCGATGAGCTTGTGATCAGCTTGGAAGGCACCAGTGGCTGTGAAACGCCACAAGCCATGAGCATCTGCAAGCACGATACTGGAAGCTCTACGGAGGTCTGAAATCTGAAGCGAGATGAGTCTCAGCCGTGCCTCCCTTTGCTGAGCAAGACCCACCCCCCTTTCCTCCACAGGCCCCAGAGAGCATCACGAGCATTATCGGGGCTCCGCTTCTCACGCATTGGGGTTGGAGTCCCCAAAAAACGGAGTTTTTTTGGGTGGGGGCCGGGGGGGGGTGTGGGGAGGGGGGGGGGGTGCAAGGCGGTGGGGGTGGGGTGAGGGGGGGGGGGGGGTGGGCGCCATGCAAAAGGGTTTCCTGCACCTGGGTGGGGGGATATGGAAGAGGGCCTAAGTGAAAGGTCTCAGTCCCCAGCTCATGAGGGTAAGGGATGTTCTTCTTTCTTCTTGAAGATGTACAAACACGAAATCCCCGCAAAGCAGTGTCCAGGGGCACAGGACGGCCAGCTGGAAGTTTGGCCGTTTCTGGCGAGGGGGCTGTGGGCGGCCTGTTTTCGGAGAGTTGAGAATCAGTATGCCATGAACCCGCCCAAGCGCCAAAAAAAGGTCTGCGCCTGGGACCCCTGCCCCTACCCCCTACCCCCCCCCACCCCAAGCCCTGACCCCCCTCGTCACCCCCCCCCCCCTCTCCTGATTTGGGCCCCCCCTGCGGGCTGCGGCGCGAGCCGCATGAGAGCTCGGCGACATGGTGTGGTGAAGTGATTGCACTTTGTGATGAGCTTTTGGGGTTTTGAGGAGACGTCTGCATCCTATTCAGCTGCGGTCTCCCGTCTGGGCAAAGTATGGTCTATACATACGCATGCACGACTTTGCGGAGCGACAAGGGCATCGGCACGCTCAACTACTTCTTCTTCTTCGTCTGTACATACGAGTGGGACTTCATCGTCTACAAGACTATATATGTCTATACATGCGCATGCACGACTTTGCAGTGCTGATGGCTGCGAGCGCTCTGTCGGCCACAATGCCGACATGCTCGGGGGCTTGTACGTGTGTATATATATCTCTACATTATCCCAAACAGCCGGCCGCCCCTTTTGCGGGGTCGGCGGCAGCGGCGTCAGCCCTTAATTAATTCAAGGAACCCGAACTCAACTCCTATTGGGGAGAGGAGGTGCTGATGTTCACGGGCCTTGCACTGGCAGTGGTCCGTGACAAGCCCAAGAACTCCAGGATGCTCCGCGCTTCTGCGAGCTTCCTCAGTGAAGCAGCAGGGTCATGAGCTACTTTCTTCTACATACAAGCCCCCCCCCCCCCCCGCCCCCCCCCCCCCCCACCCAAAAAAAAAAGGGAAAATGACGGTAAGAGCTTGTTGCTGGCAAAGGCGGCGGCAGAACCGGCGACAGCGTTCTCGTGAGCAGGTATTGCTGGGACAAGACCGTCTTTGCCGGAACGAGGGGTTTCCTTGCTGTTGGTTAGTAGGGAATCGGGGGAATGAGGTGCCCGAAGTAACCCCTTAAAGGGCATATACAGGACCCTCGAAGTCCCTTGAAGGGTATATATATAGGGTACCCTATGTAATCCCTTAAAGGGTACATATAGGGTAGCCTCCTTCCCCAGATGGTTCCCTACTAACCAACAGTAAGCTTCGCGGGGTCCACCAGGAAGAGAGCCACAAAGTCCCGGGACGCCTCGGAGCTGCCACGGTTGATCATTCGGAGCACCCGGTGCGTCACCTCGTGGGTTCACTGCTTCCTTCCTTTCCCTGGTTTAGGGCTTAGGGTTTAGGGTTTTGGGTTTAGGGTTTAGGGTTTCGGGTTTAGGGTTTAGGGTTTAGGGTCTAGGGTCTAGGGCCTTGAGTCTCCCGCCTGGTAGTTGGAGAAGACTAGGAGGCTGCCCGTGGAGATTGGCACGCGGCAGTTCTCCACCCTCTTGGGATCGGAGCGCAGCGCGGAGCGGAGACCTTGTAGACTTTGGGGGGGCTTCAGAGGGGGCCCTGTCGAGGGTCTGGGCTGGGGTTTTGGGTTTTAGGGTTTAGGGTTTAGGGTTTTAGGGTTTAGGGTTCAGGGTTTGAACTTCTTGGGGCTGTAAGAGGGCTTGAAGATGCTTCGAGCGGCGTTCTTTGGACAGCTTGAAAAAGTTGTTGCTGCAGTCGCCAATACCTAGGACATCCAGCGGCTCCCGCCCACAGAACTCCATGTCGCCGCCCTCCAGGCTCTCATCCACATTGTAGTAGTAACTTAGGAATATCAATAACAACTACCAATAACCAAAAGATACCTATGTGCCGCAAGATGTCAAATACACGCAGCAAACGCGCACACACACACACACACACACACACACACAAAAACTCTTCAGGAAAGAAACTCCCGGTTCACTACTTACAACCAGCTGGCATTGCAGGCATGGCACAGCACGACCGCAGCTATGTGCTCACGGTAGCCATCGACATGCCAGAGGCCAACATATTCCGAGTCCGAGCCATCCCCCGCAGCTGGCACTATGATGCGCTGCGCTTTGAACACCACCTCTCACCAAGGCTCAATCCCGCGCCACAGGGACCACGCGTGGAAAGATGGGTTCGGAAAGCAACCCGCCTGAATTCTGCGCTCGTCAAGAAGCAGCTGCGGCCGACGTAGCCGTGACAGCAGCGGAAGCGCGGCCTCACGAAGCACCACGTGAAAACAGGAAAACCTGGACACCTACCACATGGAGGCGCTGCGCCAACTTGCCCAGCTTCTGCTGAGCTGCGGTGCCTGCAGAACGGGCTGCGCCACACGCGCGGCCAAAGTTGGTGAAGAGTGGCTGCAAGGGCCTCAAGGCATGCGGCAGACTGCTCTGCATGGCAAGTTGCCCTAATTGGCTCATGCCGTGCGTTCCAAGAAGATTGATCATGGCTCTTTCTGGTGAGGCCTCCAACAAGGCGGGCGCTGCCGTCAGCGGCAACATCGAACTCACAGGGCACCCAGGCAGGCCCGTCCGCTGTGTCATAGACAAATTGGTTTGGATCCACAACCATCTGGTAGCGGGGGAGGGGTCGATCCTCTGTCTCAGATGCGTGGGCGTCAAGCAATCTTCGGATCTCCGGAATATCCTTGCTGCAGCTCCAAACATCTAAGTTCCTGCCCCCCCACTGCCTGGAATTCGCAGGGAGATGCCAAAGGGGTGCCATTGGGAAGTACCCGATGGGCACAAAGACATCCTGTTGCGGATGCCCCACCTCGATAGCCAGCACCCCCGACCTGCCATAGCTCAGCAGGCAGTGCCCGCCCTCATCCGGAGTGTCTGTCACGAAGAGGCGGTGTTCATGAAGGGCTTGAAGAGTTTTTGGCAGCTCTTGGATCTTTATGTCGTTCATGCTTAATGTTCCTTCACCACAGCAAGGTTCTAAATATCGCGCCTCAGTCCTGCGGCAAACGAGTGGAAAAACCTCATCGCAATTCACGTCGACTCTCATCACCGTTTCGGGGAGGAAATCTTGCAGAGCACTCCAGCGCAGCTTACTGGCGAGGACCTGCCCTTTCCGCAAGAGCGCCAGTCCTGCTGCTGGGACCTTTAACTGCACCGCAATCTCTTCTAACAGCTGGGCCAAACGGAGTTCCGAAACCAAGCGCTCTGCTGGGACCAGGAATAGCTCCTCCCCCGCCAAGCCCTCACCTGAAAGGCCCCTCTCACTCAGGACCATGGCCACTATCTTCTGTCTGGAAGGTGGGTCTGGCAAGATGAGTCTTCTTCTCGCGCCAGCCCGAACTCGCTTGACGGAACCCTCAGGAAAGGGCACCATCCTCTCCAGCACCACCTCGGGATATGGCTTCATGCCCAGAGCCATCACGGAGACGAGATGAATCACGAAACTTCGCGACTGGCCGCGCAGCTTGAGCCGAAGAACAGCCTAGGTCCTAGGCGTGCCTTGCGCCAGCTGCAGAGCGGATCCCTGATGCACTTCCCTCATGTCTCTTTTCACTCCATGACATCCAGCAGATCTCGAGCTCGCTGCTCACCTGTCATGGAGGAAGAGCCAGCCATTGTGATTGCTTCTAGGTATTTCTAGGTCATAGTTCCAAAGTTGTCCACTGCACCGCTTCAGGTACAAGCGCTGACGCCTAGATGGGAGGATGTTGGCGCTCTCTCACTCACTCACTGTCTCTCTTTCTCTCTCTCCCTCTCCGTCTCTCTCTCTCTCCCCCCTTCTGCTGCGCGCTTGAGAGGACCCCCTCCCTCTCTCTCTTTCTCTCGCTCGCTCGCTCGCTTCTGTCTTCTCTTCTTTCTTCTTTCTTCTCTCCGCTCCCTTCTCTCTTCTCTCTCTGACTCGCATTGCCGTGCTCCTGCGATACAATCCTCGGACACAGGCGACACACAGCCAAGACCAAAACACAAGTGATTACACATGAGGGTTACTGGTGAGGGGGGTGGGGTGCTCAATGCCAGTCTCTGCCTTTCTCTACTTACCTTTTCAATTTGGAGGCTCGGCTCTTAAGCTGCAGTTGTGTCAATGGGTGTGTGACATTGTGACACGGAGGGAAGAAAACCAATCTCACCGATAAGAACGCTTGGGGGCTCAACCCTAAACCCTAAACCCTAAACGTCCCTAAACCCTAAACTAAACCCTAAACCACCCCCCCTTTGTAGAGACCATCCGCCTCCCAGGCCCCGCTGCGGCCGGCGTGTGGGCACCGCAGGCACCGGCGAAGGCAGCGCGAAGCGCACGCGGGAGCCCGAGGCACGGCCTCTCATGGGGCAGGAAATGCTCGGAAAAAACACCTGGGGGGAAAGGACTCCGAGAGGGCGCCTCCTCCGGCGCCTGCCCATCGGGCAAGGGAGGCTTTGGCCTGGGACGAAAATCAGAAATCGCTACCCCACTAGCCCCTCTGACAAGGATCCTGAGCTGCGAGAGGACCGCTTTTTTCAGCCTCGCCGCCACGCTGTCCTTTGTCGTGTCGCCAGCTGCATCCGTTCTGCCCTGTCTTCGACTCAAGGGGATCTGAGGCTTGTCGTCCGCTGTTGCTCGTCTTCCCGGGTCTCGTTGGACGTGATGGCATGCTGGGGAGTCCGCCCTGAAACTTACCGGCCGTCGAGGTTCAACACCAGAGGGTCGTAGCCGCTTGCGCCGTATATGAATGACACCTGCATCAGGCAAACATGCTGTGACATTGTGCCCGGCCCCACAACAGGTAAGCATAAGGCTCTGCAAGACGCAGAAGGACAAGCGACACACCAATGAGAGCGAAGGTAACATTGACACCAGATTTCTCTACTACATAGACAGAAACAAATATGTGGAAGCAGTACCTGATGCCTGAGAAATTCTTCTTTTTGATTTCTTCAGCAAAACCCCCAATAAAGAGCCATTATTCAGCAACTTAGCCATGACCTATATCTCATTACGAACACAACATAATTCACGTTATTGTACTACAAGGTTTTCGAAGAGAAGCAATAAATGCTTGCCAACGCTCTACATTCATTGTATGTGTTGCGTGCTTACTCAATCATTGATCGAGAACTAATGAATTGAAGGCACGTAAACAACGCTAGGTTTCAAATTGAGTTTGGAAGATAATGGTTTGCTTGCCAAAACGGCTCTGACCTCCTGATGATATGCATCACTGGAATACAGCTACCCACCTGTTATCCACGTAAAACGGTCCGGAAGCGAAGAGACTGAGATTCGAACTCCAAATACCGAAAGCATGAGCCGTCTACTAAACTTTATCAGAAAACATACGTAAAGTAGCAGTGCTTGTGATAACCATGCGGTAGCCCCCGCAAGCATGCAAGCCACCCGCCTCTCCGGACGTCGGCACGTTTTCGAATCGTATAGTGCCCTGCTTTTGGTCTTCTTGATCCACCTCCAAAGTTACCTGAGGACTATCTCCGGCAGCAAGCTCGCACCCCGGTCATGTACGCAACGGGGCACATGAGTTGGCCGCTTGTCAGGTGGAAACAGAGAGAGCGCCGACTTAAGCCCAGCCACAGCCATGGGAAGAGCTCTGTGGGCCCTTGGCGAACCCTTCCAGGTGAGCCTCGATGGCCCCGGCTCTAACAGGAACAGAGAGTCGCAGAAAGAAAGGCGTGTTCCATGTGGAATCTATGCATGCCTTCGAAGGAATTTCAGCAGAGTGGCTTGGAGCTCCCGGGTGTCTGAAGACGTCCCAAAGACCCGTCACCCACGACACTGATGTCGATGTCCAGCATGCCCCAGCCGACTTGACGAACCTGGCACAGGGGGCCGCCTCCTTTATTGTTACACATGTCTAAAAAAATAAGAAAATAAATATATCTATATATATATATACACACACACATTTTTCTGGACCTCCTACTCCTGCTCCTTCTTGCGAGTCGGGGTTCCGGCCTGGAGCACGGTACAGACGTAATTCGCGTTGTAGCAGCTTTGGCCGGGGTTCCTCAGAGCTATGCGGACGAGCATTTGCAAGTACATTAGGGTTTAGGGTTTAGGGTTTAGGTAGGGTTTAGGGTTTAGGGTCTAGGGTCTAGGGTCTAGGGTTTAGGGTTTAGGGTTTAGGGTTTAGGGTTTAGGGTTTAGGGTTTAGGGTTTAGGGTTTAGGGTTTAGGTTTAGGGTTTTGTTCGTTTTTGTTTTTCTTTCACTTGTGGGCTTCAAAAGCCCTGCTCCTCGTATGCTAACACATGCTAACGCAGCACATGCTAACACTGCGCCCTACTTGCTCGCTTTCGGTTCCACAGGCTGTACGAAGCCTGGGCTTCAGGCCGGTCGCCCCTGTGCCGCGGAAAGACTCTGCAGATGTGAAGAATGATGCTTCAGTCCTGGTGCTTTGTTCCACTGCATCGGGCGAAGGCCTCCCCCGCTGGGTCCTTCTAAGCAGCACCGGTTGCCTAGCATCAGGCCTAGGGAGAGTCTCCCAAATTCCCAAAGCTCCTATAATGGTGCGGACAGTCCAATCTTAACAGCAACTCAGCTCCCAATAGCAGCACTCTGGGATGGGACTGGGGACCCGATCCAAGAATGCCAGGTGCTCAAATGCACAAGACTCGAACGTGGTGAAGGCCGGGAAGTGCTGGGATCTGCTTCCGGCAAGAGTCTCCAGCAAACACGGGCTGCACCGAAGCACCATCACCTCAGACTCCTGCATCACGCTGCTGGGCTTTTTCTCGAAACTGCTACCCACAACACATGTTCGATTCTGGAATCGACCCTGTCCTCCTTGATGTCCAGAGCCTCCAATGTCTTCTCCCCTTCAGAGGCTAAATCCAGGACTCCTCAGCATGTCACTGCTTCCACGGGGATATGGCAGGCTCTGGCATGGCTCCCTCTGTTCAGCGACAAGTAGTGAGGGCTCCTACCCTTCATGGCGGGCAGCTGGCATCTGCGGTGAGGCGCAGCTCCCAAGGTTTGATGTCCAGTGCCAGCCCGACGGCTTCGTGGAGAGCCAGGAGGTTCGCGGAGGTCGAAATGGAGACCTTTGGGAAGCTTGCAGAAAGAGAGCCGCTGCTACAACTCAATGGTCCCAAAGGTTTACAGTTTACAGAATTTCTACAGATCTCTCAATGTTTCCCGCACAGTTGGTCTGAGGCGTAGGCCGAGTGCACATTGCCACTGATCGTCTGCACTTTCAGATCCATGGCGTCAGCGGACGCCGCTGGCGGGCTCGGCAGCTGGGTCCCGCCGGCGAGCTTTGGCTGTACAGCACCCGTCTCGCTGGGACCACTGTGTGCAGCACCCAGCTGGCTGGGCCCACTGGGTGCAGCACCCATCTCGCTGGTCTCTACTAAGGGTTTGAAGCATAAGGTTTCACTGTTGATGCACCGCCGGCAGGCTTCAACACACGTGACAATTCAACAGGCCATCCCAACTCCACAATCAGAAGCCAAAATCAGCCAAAAAGTGCTGCCCAACGCACGGGACAGAGCTTCTATACCAAGCTGTTCCAATGTCTGACGAACATCGGCAGACATGGAAGACGAAACCCTGGGCACGTGGCCAGCGGAGGTCTCTGCGTTGTGCCTGCGTAGCAACGGCTGCAACATTCACGGCTTCTCAACTTACCTCCACTCTTCGTGTTTCGCCTGCACCCTTGCAATGAAGATCTAAGGTCAGGTCAACTGGACAAGCTGCCCACAGGACTGCCGGAGTGGGACTCGTCCTCCACCGAGCAACACTTCAATTCATGGACAGAGCTCTCGAAGTATTCAGAAGTATTCAGAGGACCCTCCGGCAAGAAGCACCCGCCGCGCCCATGTATGACTCCGTATGACTCCCCGTGCGCATCCCAGCTCCACGTGCCTGCGGCAGAGGGCCGCTGTTCTCCGTCTCTGGCAGCACCTCGCCAGCTCAGCGGGCAGCAAGGCCGGAGCATAAACCCATGGACACGCCTTCCACCGGAGCATCATCTCAGCAAGTGCTGCATTCTGGTCTTGGAGGGACATTACCTGACACAGGATTAGAGCTTTGTTCAGCAGGTTCAAAATTGCTGCTGATGGCCGCTCACACAGATGTTCTGGCCTGCTCAAAGGATTGCAGGCGCGACTGCTCCTTATATGGCATGCCAGAAGTCGAGCATGGACAGGCATCAGAACGCAAGCCGCTTGCCAAGGAGACAGGCTGGACGTCGGGTGACGATTTCGAATCACCGGCCGCTGTTTCTCACGAAAGCAGAGCGGCATCCAGAAAGTACGCACCGGCCATGATGATGAGCATGGCCACCTCTCCAAGAGAATGCATATTCTGCCCTTCAGAACACTCATTACAACACTCATCTCGCTTGCACAAAAAAAGCAAAGAACTCTCAAGGCAGAATCAGCCAGGGAGCGCTGTACATGCCGTACCGAACCTAGGAGCCCAAAAAAAACATGCCCCTCTCTATCTGTACTCTTGCGAGATTAGCCATTTGGCCAATTAGTGCAGGTGGGAAGCATGATCAAAGGCAAAGAAATCCAGCAAGCCGCCTTCAGGCATTGAGTATGATTTTAGGTGTGCCCGGACATTCCAATAGAACTTGCAGGCGCATGGGCCTTGATATGCCAGCACTAGCATCAGCGAGCAGACTTCGAAAGCAACCAGGATCCAAAGCACCACGGAATGCACGCGGCACATCACCTCATTGCTCTCTGAGGCGACATTTGCTAGCCCCTGTCGGCGCTTGTGTGTCAACGTAGGCATCAGGGCTGACGGGTAGGGGATTCGAAGTTTGGGGGGGGGGGGGGGGGGGGTTGGTAAGCTCAGATCGCCTGGCAGAAATCATCTGCACTTTGGGTTTACACTTCTTGCGGACCTTCGGGCGCAGCATTTTGACATCAGCTGCAGGTCTTTGGGTGGGGGTGGTTCAAGGGGGGGGGGGGGGGGGGGGGGGGTGACCATAACGAGCTCCCCCCGCGTCCTGTTTCGCCCCAGACAAGAAGGTTGCAAACGAGGGGTTCCAATCGCAGCACGAGCAAAAGCTACGGTTACAGCTGTTAGCGGCTGAGATTCTTGGAGCAACCCAACACTGGGGTCCCGGTCTCCTTGCTTCTACAGAGGCGGCACCCGAAAACTGTCGCTGCCGGAAAAGAGCTAACAAAAAACAGAGCAGAAAAGGTGCAGCTAAGGCACGGCAATGGCGGAGAACCTCAGCCAAGCAGGTAGGGGAGAGCGAGAGCGAGAGCGAGAGCGAGAGCGAGAGCGAGAGCGAGAGCGAGAGCGAGAGCGAGAGCGAGAGCGAGAGCGAGAGCGAGAGCGAGAGCGAGAGAGACAGAGAGGGAGAGAAAGAGAGAGAGGGAGAGAGGGAGAGTTAGAGGGAGAGAGGGAGAGAGAGAGAAAGGACGAATTTGAGCGACCTCAGTACACAATCTGCATCCCTTCTTCATGATCCCAGCTCTTGTCTTTCTCACCGTGAAGTTTCCCAGGCAGAACATCCTGTGTTTTGAGCACCCCCCCCGCCCCCCGGCCTAGCCCTTCTTCTGGCCAGCAGAGAGACCCCTTGGGGCCCCGGCCACTACGGCCCGCTGTTACGTTGAGTCCAAGTGAAACATCCACCCACCATTTTGGCAAGAGTTGAAAAGTGGCTGAGGTTCTTAGGTCTAGGTGGGCAAATGAGTGTATTTGAACAAACGGGTCAGGCTCAGTTTCTAAGCTATGGTGTGGGGGCGCAGCGCCCCACTCGCGTCTCTGTGCTCTTTCTTTCTCTCAACAAAAGGTCACGGATAGAGCACATCTCGAACTCCACTCAAGGCCACAAAGATGGCCATGAAGCTGTTCAAGGCTTGGAAAGTTCGATGTTGTGAAGTGCTTGCAAGCAGCCACAAGGCATCGCCCACGAGGATCTGCGGAGGTACGTTCCACAGCAGAACGTCCAATAGGCCAAGCCTGAAGAAGATTATGGCTGAGCGTAGACGTGTAAATCGAATCGCTGCTGGATAAAACTCTGATATCCCGTTGCACAGCTGTGTGGGTGGTCCATGCAATTGCCGCATGAACTTTGATCTCTTTAACATGAAGTGCCAGGCCACCAAAGTCCTGACCTGTTGGATGCTACTCCCTTAGTGCTCACAGATCCCTTTCCCAAGGTGACCGCAGCCATTCAACGCAACCTTCACTTTTCCGCACACCAGCGGAGCGCCTCAAAAAGTCCAGCTACCTACCGGCTCATGCAGCCTCACCTTCGCCGCTTGGGCCCCAGTGGTCCCAGGCTCCGTTTTGCTTGCGGTTCACGTAGAAGTGGGAGGCCCTCTCGAAACCCTTGTAAGGCGTCTTCACGTAATCCTTCAGCTCACCGGTCTTCTCGTCCTTCTGCCAGGTGTAGACGTAAGGCTCGGTCTTCTTCGCCGGCTTCAGAGGAAGGACGTACAGACCACTGGGGTGGGACATCTCAGGATCAACTGGGTTCACCCACTTGGAGGAGCCAGCCATGCGGACCACAGCGCTCTCCTGCCTGTCGGTCTTCAGCGCCGGCCCCGTGAAGCTGGGGCCCCAGGCCAGGTAGGCCAGGGCGCTCAACACCAGGAAGCCAGATCCAGCGCGGCGGCTCATCTTTTGGGAAGCGAGAGGCAGGTAGGGGTAAAAAAATGATTCGGAGCCGGCTGCATTTCGCAATGTCGTCGTTTTGCCGACCAGTTTTCAACGCATATCCGGAAAGCAAAAGACAGCCTCTTGAAAGATTGCTGTAAGTCACGTCTGCACAAAGAGAGGTAGATACTTGCCGCCTGTGCTTGTCGGCACATCTCCAGAAAGCTACCGCAACAAGCTGGCAAATATACCGCGTCTGACAGTTCGTTACAGTCCTGTCCTAAGTAGCTACAACACTTACAACAACTTCGGCAGGCATGCACTTCTTGTTATCAAAGCGCTGCATATGGTCATGATGTGCGGGATGGCTGGTCGATGCTACAGCTACAGCTACATGCTGAAGCCAATCATGCAGCCTCACCTTCGCCGCTTGGGCCCCAGTGGTCCCAGGCTCCGTTTTGCTTGCGGTTCACGTAGAAGTGGGAGGCCCTCTCGAAACCCTTGTAAGGCGTCTTCACGTAATCCTTCAGCTCACCGGTCTTCTCGTCCTTCTGCCAGGTGTAGACGTAAGGCTCGGTCTTCTTCGCCGGCTTCAGAGGAAGGACGTACAGACCACTGGGGTGGGACATCTCAGGATCCACTGGGTTCACCCACTTGGAGGAGCCAGCCATGCGGACCACAGCGCTCTCCTGCCTGTCGGTCTTCAGCGCCGGCCCCGTGAAGCTGGGGCCCCAGGCCAGGTAGGCCAGGGCGCTCAACACCAGGAAGCCAGATCCAGCGCGGCGGCTCATCTTTTGGGAAGCGAGAGGCAGGTAGGGGTAAAAAAATGATTCGGAGCCGGCTGCATTTCGCAATGTCGTCGTTTTGCCGACCAGTTTTCAACGCATATCCGGAAAGCAAAAGACAGCCTCTTGAAAGATTGCTGTAAGTCACGTCTGCACAAAGAGAGGTAGATACTTGCCGCCTGTGCTTGTCGGCACATCTCCAGAAAGCTACCGCAACAAGCTGGCAAATATACCGCGTCTGACAGTTCGTTACAGTCCTGTCCTAAGTAGGTACAACACTTACAACAACTTCGGCAGGCATGCACTTCTTGTTATCAAAGCGCTGCATATGGTCATGATGTGCGGGAT
Organism: Symbiodinium natans; assembly: GCA_905221605.1. Taxonomy (NCBI): domain Eukaryota; class Dinophyceae; order Suessiales; family Symbiodiniaceae; genus Symbiodinium; species Symbiodinium natans. The sequence goes on along the minus strand of CAJNDS010001125.1, from coordinate 412,731 downwards.
GGCTGGTCGATGCTACAGCTACAGCTACATGCTGAAGCCAATCATGCAGCCTCACCTTCGCCGCTTGGGCCCCAGTGGTCCCAGGCTCCGTTTTGCTTGCGGTTCACGTAGAAGTGGGAGGCCCTCTCGAAACCCTTGTAAGGCGTCTTCACGTAATCCTTCAGCTCACCGGTCTTCTCGTCCTTCTGCCAGGTGTAGACGTAAGGCTCAGTCTTCTTCGCCGGCTTCAGAGGAAGGACGTACAGACCACTGGGGTGTGACATCTCAGGATCCACTGGGTTCACCCACTTGGAGGAGCCAGCCATGCGGACCACAGCGCTCTCCTGCCTGTCTGTCTTCAGCGCCGGACCAGTGAAGCTGGGGCCCCAGGCCAGGTAGGCCAGGGCGCCCAGCACCAGGAAGCCAGATCCAACGCGGCGGCTCATGATGTGAAAGAGGACCAGCGACTAGCCAAGCAGCGAAGAGCCAAAAAAACTTGGAGCAAATCTGAAATACGCTCGGCAATCCCAGTTGCTCACCCAACATGCAATGCTGCACGACACAGACGACGCAGGCAAGATTATGACTCACACTCTGCAACTGCACATGCCGCATTGCGGCAGTCAGCAAGACAACGACTTTGTGCGTCTCGCTTAAAAAGCAGCTGAGCTAGTGTCTGCGAAGCTACCTTCTGGCTCATGCAGCCTCACCTTCGCCGCTTGGGCCCCAGTGGTCCCAGGCTCCGTTTTGCTTGCGGTTCACGTAGAAGTGGGAGGCCCTCTCGAAACCCTTGTAAGGCGTCTTCACGTAATCCTTCAGCTCACCGGTCTTCTCGTCCTTCTGCCAGGTGTAGACGTAAGGCTCGGTCTTCTTCGCCGGCTTCAGAGGAAGGACGTACAGACCACTGGGGTGTGACATCTCAGGATCCACTGGGTTCACCCACTTGGAGGAGCCAGCCATGCGGACCACAGCGCTCTCCTGCCTGTCGGTCTTCAGCGCCGGACCAGTGAAGCTGGGGCCCCAGGCCAGGTAGGCCAGGGCGCCCAGCACCAGGAAGCCAGATCCAGCGCGGCGGCTCATGATGTGAAAGAGGACCAGCGACTAGCTAAGCAGCGAAGAGCCCAACAGCTGCAGATCAGGTTTTGCCTTGTCAGGCTGTAGAAAAACCATAAATGCTTCCAGAATCAGAAGAACAGCGTTGCAGAACAGGGCTCGTCTTTATGACGGACCCTCTCCCATGCATCCTCAAATGTGGTTCGGAAGTGTTGAAACCCCGGATGCCTCACCAGCCACACGGGAAGCAGCCACGCATCAGACCTACGACGACAGGCGCAGGCATCCAAGGTCGAATATGGGTGCACCAACAAAGCAGGGCCTCACATGCATTCCGCACAGCTCAGCCAGGGAGTAAGGGAAAGAATTCGGGGTCCCAACCAGAATGACCAGGGATCACGCCCAGCCATCCAAAGAACCTTGAGCTGCTTTTGCTTGGCATCAATGTCTGACACAACACTTGCGCAAAGTCTCAGCTCACGGCTAGCCCTTCCAAGGGGATGCCTTGGAGCAAAGGACAAACATGGAAGAATAGGCTGGGGCTGGAGATGGGTATGGGAACATGTTCAGGCCGGGTCACCTCCTCCCCAGAGCAGGTAGTGGTTCACGCCAAAGGATCGACATGCAGATCGCGCATAGTGCTGAGACTCCTGGCACCCATACAGATTCGGACATCTTCCTTCGGAACATCCTACTGCACCTGCACTGCCGGAGGGGGCACACCAGCCAAGCATTGCAGAAGTCGCCGTTACAGATTCTCGAGTCCTCGAGGGGAATGTCGCTGTGGCGGGCGCCGTCTTCGCACCAGAAAGCCCAAAGAGCCCCTCCTCAAAAAGCAAAGGACTACTTCAGTACTACTTCAGGCATTTGCTGAGCTGCTCTTTTCAGGCACGGCTCCTACAGCATCCGCGCAGAAGAAAGCAAACAGTACCTCAACATGCCCACGCTTGTCCATGTACCCTGGCATACCCTTGCCTTGATTTGAATTCGCTGAGCCAACTCTTCTTCTGTTCTTCTGTTGCCGTCCTGAGCGACCTGCTATCATCGAAGGATTCTTTCTGCACATCAACCCAAGCTTCATAATCCAGGGGTCTTCGCACATGCCATGGCGAGATGATACAACCATCCGGCCGCACTGATGATGTCAACTTTTCTCGAATTGACCATCCTGACGTCTCCCAGGGCACTATGCGTCTGCTTCGCCTTCCGTTGATCTCTGAGCGGATGAAGGCCTGTCGGCCACCATCTCTCGAAGAAGCCCGGCCCTCTACAAGCTCACCATGATGGACCAACTCTAACCTGCAAAGGCCATGATGAAAAGCAAAAGTACACATTCAAAGACCTGCAACTTACATCTCAGCCTGTAAGCCAAGTCCAAGGCTGTAAAGCCCAGAGTGAACCCCGGGGGAGCCTCATCTGTGGTGGCCAAAAAGCTCTGCTTCCAGTCATAAAACGCCGCCGAGACCTGGCACATCGCAACAAAGGGCACAACGCCCTGAGAAAGTCTAGGGGTCGGAATGGCTGCACTACTTCAAAACCGACTGGAATGGCAGGCAGCTCGGACATGGCACACGTTGAAAGAAGCAAATCAGTTCTGAGAACGTTCAGAGTGTTGCAGCGTGGCCTCTCTCCCCGTAAACCAGAGTAACTAGGCATGAACACACGGTAAGTCTGGACCCAATGCGCCCGCCTTCTGCCAAGTCGGCAGCGACCACGAGAAGTGTGGCTGTGGCAGCGTCGAGGCCTGCACCTTTCAGAGGGGAGGCATTGGCCTCAAACGCCTCGACCCGGATGTGCAAATGCCACGAGCGCATGGAATCGACTCGTGATCGACATGCGACACCACTTCCGAGCTCGGATGACGAGCTCGGATGAGCAGCTAGCGGTCCCGTGCCAGAACTTGTCTGAAGTGTCTGTGAGAGCCTCCTTGGCGCTTATCAGAGTTCATTTGCTGGCCGGGACAGAAAGTTGTGTCGCGCTTGTGCCTGAGGATATACCGTTCATCATGGAGGCCCACCTTTCCTGACTTCTTGTGACATCTCCGACATGCTTTCAACTGATGCCCTCTCAAGCAAATGGGAGATGGGGCATGCTACCATGGGATTGCGCAGCTGTCCTGCAACTCGGTACGAGTGGGTATGGCGACACCACAGCGCTGTAGTGTATCTACTGTCTTTTGCATCTGAATCCCCCTCCACGCCGCATGGTGCGATAAAGCCTCGCCTGAAGCCTGCTAGAGGAGGTATAGGGAACTACTTTTGTAAACTTGGCCCCTAAAAATGGTCGGATCAAAAGTCGCCAAGTGCAAGCGGCTGGCTGCCAAGTTCACGGCGTGTGCGAGGCAACAGGACAAGGCCAAACCTGGGGGGACCCTCCAAGCTTTCGCTTAGAGCCTCTCATTTGGCCTTGTGTTTGGCCCCACCCTCGGGTCCACCCTCCGTGTGGGGCAAAGATTTGAAAACTCCTCATCCTCTCCTAGCACAGGTCTCCTGCTCCCAGCCTTTCGCAGAGTATCCCTGGGGTGAACACCAAGTCGCCTACAGCAAAGAGCTTCCTACCTGCAGTTTGCAACCCCAACTCCGCAAATCCTAAACTTCCTCTGCAAGGGATGCGCCGTCAGCGACCTGCATGCCTTGTGGCACTGCTATGGGAGGCCAATTTGAGTCGTTGGCGGAATGGCGAATGGAGTCATGCACGACAATGGTGTTGCAATGTTTGCCTGCATCGACACCAGCTCCGAGCAGGCAAAGCACGCAGCGTAACGCAGCTGTAGTATGCTGCATCTCAAAGTCTCAGGAGTGAGTCGAGGACTGCTTTTCGAGTTTAGCTTCGAGAAGGAATCCAACTGAATCCAACTGCACGGCTCAGATCGCAGGAAGAGCTGAAGCCCTGTCTGTTCGTCGCCTGTCACACCGGCGGCAACTCGTCTCTGTGTCGCCGCCGTCCTCCCTTCCTTTTTTGTCCCCCGATGTGGTGTGTCAAGCTTTGTCAAGCATCTTGCAGGCGTGACGGACACCTGCAGTCCTATACCTCCCATCGCTGCAGGTGAGGTGCAAGCCATATACGTCATGTACTATCGGCTTGTGCCGGCATAGAAGAGAGCTGTTTAGAGCACGGCGTTGACACAATCTTTTGAGGGCAGGCCAGGCGGAGAAGCCCGAAGGTCCAATGAGGCCCTCGAAGTTGTGGAATGTTGTGGATGAAGCTCGGGTGACCAGGCAAGCTATGTTCGCTTGTTTCTGTGATGAGGTTCTGCGGTTCCGGCGCGAGCCATGCACTTGTCAAGGATGGCATAACAGGCTGATGCAAGCGCTTGCCCGCGGCGCCTCGCCGGAAAGGAGCCCCACAAGTGCCTTGACAGATAGAGAATGCCAATGCCCGACCCCACAATACCATATCCACTGCAAGTATTGAAGACTCACTCAGCTCATCTGGAGGTGGGGAAGTTGTTGTGACGTCATACGGGGCCCCACATATTTAAAGCCTGTATAAGAATATTCTAATGAAGGGTCACCAACCAAACTTCCGCTAGGGAATGCAGTAATGGGACATCACTAGGATTGCCATTGCTGATCAAGGACTGGGGAATCATACTTGCCATTGCTGCCCACTATTCCTTCATTCCCGACCAGAAGAGAGAAAAAGCTGGCTTCAGTCCAGAACAACCACCCCCCCCCATGTGAAGATGGTGTTTCCGGCCTGCCCTCGTGGCGAGCCACGCGCAGTCCTTCACAAAGGTCTTGGATTTAGGTGTTAACGTTTCAGGAATGGCGGGGTGCTCCCATACTTTCCGGCTCCAGAGTCTACAAAAATCCGCCAAAGCTGCAACATATAAATATATATATATATGCTGCAACATGTCCCGCTTGGGCTCGGCCGGGTTGCACCTGCAAACCACCATGGTCGCATATGCTCGCGATGGTCAAGGGATGTCAAGGGGCTACACCAATAAGTGTACTACTAGCTAGAGTACCAAAGTCGTTTTGTGTGGTTGCTGGACTCCTTCTCAGTAGCTGCCGGACCAGGACACTTCTGCTCAGACATGCGGCTTAGATTGATCAATGTGTGTGGCTTGAATCAAAGTCAGCGGGGTGGCCAAGCACTCTGGCCCTGTACGGGACGGAACTATCGACCGAACAGAACAGCGCTCTTCTTGTTTTCAGTCGCGCCCGCATGCACTCGCCGCTCCACTGCAGTTCGGAGGGTGCGTGTGAATTGGATTTGAGACTCAGGAAACGTCAAGGCATCACTCTTTGTGTTAACCTTGCGCCACATTAGTCTTTAGTCATGTTTGTCAACATAACTAACCTTAGAGGCTACTACACAAGCCCATGACAATCTGAAACCGAAAAACCCAACAACACTTGTACGAGCTGGCGCCCTCTTCTCGGCCTCCCCTTAAACGCGCCCTGCAGACGTTCGGCAGGACAGAGTCTGCAAAATCCTGGTAATCCCCGTAGCCACGTCCATTGCAAAGATGTGCGATGCTACTACGTCAGGCAAAATACACGGAACAAAAGCTGTATCTTATGGGCAGGGGTGTGCTATGTGTTACACTGCTGTTCCACAGCCTGCTAGGCCGTTTGCAGCCACAGGCATGGAATCTTTGGCGAACTTCAGTCGTTGGGGGAAGGCTGTCACAACCACGCTCAGACTTAGCAAAAAGCTGCTACGTCGCCGCTAGCATGGAAGCTTCTGCGCTTCCAGCCAACCACCCACAGATGAAAGAGCTCAGCACACTGGCGAGCTTTAACATCGGAGAATACTTGCAGAGATCGCAAGCCCAGAACACCTCGCAATCCTGGCAGCACGAATCACGAACAGGAACCATACATGTGGGGTGAGCGACCAGCAAATCCGACGACATAGTCAAGCAAATACCTACCGCCGCATCATCAGGTGTAGTCAATTCAGTGCCAGATGATTCTTGTATTTGTGTGTACAAGTTGAACAGGCAGCCTCAGCGTCTTCACTCCAAGACGCAACTTCAGCCCACCCCCTGAGTGCCCGTTTCAAAAGCAACAGAGAACAAGCAAGACACGGGAAATGCAAAGAGGAAGAGTATAAGAATACTAACAAAAGTAAAAAGAAACACTAAGAACTCTAAGAATTCCAAGAATACGAAGAATACGAAGAATACTAAGAATACTATGAATACGAAGAATACGAAGAGTACGAAGAGTACGAAGACGAAGAATACAAAGAATACGAAGAATACGAACAATGCTAAGAAGAGTGAGAATACTAAGAATACTGGCAAGGTTGGTAAGCGAGCAGGGCTGTCGCATCTTGGAACGACGCTTCCTAGCCTCGGTTTAGGGTTTAGGGTTTAGGGTTTAGGGCTTAGGGTTTAGGGTTTAGGGTTTCGGGTTCAGGGTTTAGGGTTTCGGGTTTAGGGTTCAGGGTTTAGGTTTAGGGCTTAGGGCTTGCGGCCTCCTGGGAGCGCGCTGAACCTTCAGCCCATCCTCCTCTTGCCTTGTGCGACTTCCCGGATGCTAACGCCTGAGGTGGCGTCAGAGAAGCAACGCGCGCTGCGCGTAGTACTGGACGTCGATGTCCGGGTCGTGTTCCAGCCTCAAGGCTTGCGGCTTCGCAGTTGCACGTCTTCAGATCCAGCTCTTCAGCAATCCCGGGTAGACGTGGGATTCAAAATGTAGCATCTGATGCAGCTTTACCCTCACCAAGGGCCCAACTCCTGCAAACACGGCTTGATGGTGGAGGTGATAGTCTGGCTCCCCAGATTGTGGTGCTCCATCCTGTCATGTAGCATTGGGGCAAACATTCGAAGAAGAACCACGAAGATACCAAACCCTAAACCCTAAACCCCAAAGGACTCTGAGAGCCCCTTAAGTGTCGAGGAGAATTTTACGGACCACTCGCAGTGTTGAGCAAGGGTGGCATGAACAATCATCACAACGGGCCGAAAGCCTGTTCGTGTCTCATGTCGCATTCGACTGGGGTGTAGTCAAGCAGCTGCAACTCTTCGACAGATCTTCTATACATGGCTGCCGAGTTTAAACAGGCCAGGTTTACATCCACATGATGGTTCGACAAGCGCAGAAGCGCACGTTGGGCACAGTGTCCTGCAGGAAAGCTCACTCACAGAACCGACCAAAGATGTCCCGTGGCTGCATGTAAACTGCGGGCGACCCTCAATCTGACACTTTGACCCCGAGAGATGCAGAGCACAAACTCAAGAGTGCGTTGTCCTTGGTAGCCTTGATGAGAAGAGGCACTATGTACTGCACAAGCTGCTCCGGCCTCGGTAGAGCAATCCTGACCAACCTGCAGATAACGCTTCTCTGCTCAGACCAGAAAGCCTGCCAATGTAGCTGCAGTATCATGACATCGTGTAGCGGGCGTACAGATGCAGAAGCAGGTGGACTGAGCTATGTGGAAGGTAGCCGCATCTGACATGATGGCCGAGGTCGCATAGCCACAACTGGGAAAGGCGTATTGAATTTTGCACCCGTGCCACCATAGTCACCTACTAAGTTACTAGGCGCACTTGGCAGGCTCGTCAACGTGGTACGGAAGACCGCTGCCCTCTCGGGCATTCCCCACTTCTTGACTGCGAAACTTCAACTTTTTCTTCCTCCCTCGCCGATAAGTTAAGGTGTCCTCAGCCAGACAAACTCGATGAAGGCATATGAAGATGCACGTCTCGAAAAGCACACCAGTACCAGGTACTCCCTCTTTGTGAATCAGGAGATTCACCTAGCGGCCTCGCAAAACGAGAGGTGGGATGATTACAAGAAGGCTGACACACAGCTCGCTCCGAGCATGGTCCAAACTTCGGTTCGCCAGCTCCCTTGCATCTTCGGATTGCAAGCTTCACAGTCGGATGCCTCCTCGTGCAGCAGGGTCTGGTGAGTCCAAAGGAAGAGAAAAGCCCAGAAAGCTTGCTGAGATGGTTGAACCTCTATTTTGTGGCCGTGGCCAAAATGATATAAACAACTTTATCAACACGGTACGGTAGAGCAAAGGAAAGACTCTGAGGCTCTGAGGAGACTGCGTCATCACCCCCGACACTTGCGGCAGCACGTGGAGCCTAAAAGACCACACAGCAGCTGGGATGAATTGTTGAACGAAGTTCATTGACCAAAATGGGGGGGTTTCCGAAAATAGGGGTAACCTTTTGGGGGCTTCCTTTGACAGGATTATACAGCATTTTGGGGTATATAAGGGGTACCCCTATTTTCGGAAATCCCAAATCAGTCTTGTGAAGGGTCAGACGTTGTCACGCGGTTCGCGTAGCCTACGCTGCCGGAGTACTGCTCGACCAGCTTGGGCCTCAACGTCACGACAAGCGTCTCTGAGCACCTGAGATCATCTCTGCATATCTCGGGGCTGGACAGCAAGTGCTCCACTGTCCACTGGGAACCGAAAGTATCAGCAATCTCTTTCAGGTGCTGGATGGCAGCCTCGGGCTTGTCAGATGCGCTCTGAAGGAGAAAAAACAAGGAGTCTGCGAGAGCGGGCCTGGCGCACTGAGTGCACGGAGTCGCGCAAGCTGGACAGGAAGATGGTCTGCGCAGGAACCCCAAAGCCCCGAGCCTGACCCACACCAAATAGTTGCAAGTTACTGCAAGGAAACGAGACCACTCATCTTTCTAGCATCGCCAGACTACACTGCGGTGTCCAGGAAAGTGTTTTTGTTCCACATGGGCCCTGTGGCTTCGGCTGAAAATCACAAGGCCCTATAGGCAGACTTGCAATGACGCTTCAGCTGTCGGAGCATGTGAAAACTGAGAGCATATGAGCACTGGAAACCTCCATTTAAGTGTCCAACGGGGGGAAAAATGTGATGCCCACGCTTTCCCGGATTCCATACGTAGCCGCCTTGAAGGCCTTCGACCCACCATGACCCACCGAGCGCATGATCATGATCCCTTGCCAGCAGGCCGTGCAATTCTCGAGGCCAGTTCGTACTGGCTGTTTCGCAGAACCTGCCTCTGTCTAAGAAGGCAGAAACCACAAAAAATATTGAAGCAAGAACTCGATGCTCATCTATCGAGGGAAAAGGCCTCCAGCTTGGACTGGAACATCTCCATGCCGAAGAGTCGCGACTGAGTCACAAAGCAAGCTGCACGTAAGCAAGGCGTGAAAAACTCGCGCCCTCCCTCGGCTCGCTACAACACGTCTATCACTTCCTACCCGCTCGGCCGTCCAAGCCCACCACCAGCTTCGGAACTTGCTCTACAACGCTCTGACCTAAGATGCCCGAGAGCAGCGCATCGCAGACGGCCAGTCTCCATTGGGGCGGGGGGGGGGGGAAAAGATGATCCCAGGGCTGTGGCGGATTCGCCAGTGATTGTCCATGATCAAGTTCTGTACTGTGTGCAGAAGTGAGTGGACCTCGATAGGGCGGCTGAAAGCAACCGACAACTGGAACCTTCACGAAAAACCTGTGTGTGATTGCGTGAAGGAAGATTGCAGTAGTGAAGGTGACGACCACACATCATGTCGGAAGACGCTCACTTCATAAAAACGAGCCGAACCACAATGCCAACCCCAGTCTGAAGGAGTGAGCTTTCGCAGTAGAAAGGGTCAGATTGCACATCTATCGGGGTGGCAAAGGAACCTTTCAGGCCCAGGCCAGGCCATCAACGCTCAAAACTTCGCAGATGAGGCCGGCATGCGAGACGATGTTCAGCCGCACATCATGAAACTCGTCCTGCAAGCTCGGAGCCAGTGAGTCCCAAGCGAACCGATGTCAAGGCCAATGCAAATTTGCGTTTTTGAACTGAACAGGCCTTCATGAGATCGGAGATGAGACCTGTCGGTGAGGGCATCAGATGAAGCAATGGGATCCATGCAGGTGGTGCCGACCCTTCTTGGGGAGTGAACCTAGATATCAAAAAATCTTCGAGAAGCTAGTATAAGCAGCATAAGCGCCATGCAAACCAAGCAAGGTACGGCACACAGAAATTTGAAAGCAGTTGGCCGTGTCAATCCCGAATCCCAAGCGTGGCGGCGTCGCTCAGTAGCTGTCGTTGTGTGACCTGGCGCTGCACCATACTGCAACACGTCGCTTCAGTCATGAGCATTTAGAGTGAGCACGTTAGCTGAAGTCCCCGGGTACCTAGATGAAGCCACAGTCTCCTGAGTCTCCTGGGATGCCTTCATGCTTTCTGCTGCCAGGTGGCGTCACGGCCGAGGGCTTTTGCCACCGGACCCAAAACTTGCGCCAGGGCCTCTGGCAGGAAGGATGGATGATCTCCACACTTCATCAACGGCACTGAAATCACTGAAGGCTTCGGGTCATGGCATTAGGAGCCAAGGGCCCTGCAGCTCGCACGGATTGCGCAGGATCCAGGCCCAGACCCTGGAACTGAGGCCTCAAACGTCCCAGAAAGCAGAAAGAGCTGTGTTTCGCTTTGGGGGACTTTCTCTTGCAGTCTAGACTCTAGAGGCTTCGAGACGACTGGACGAGCCGGGAAAGGTTAAGAGTTCGGCGGCTTGGCGGACGAAAGCGACGACTTCGAACTGCAGACAAGGTCCCAAGAAGCCTCGAAGAAGTTTCGGGGCATGCGGGACCTTCTTAAGGGCAACGCCCGCACTTCCACGAGAGAGCTGAGAGACGGCATGGGAACTGCGAATCGTTTCTGACCCGATGAAGGTTCTAGAGCTTTTTCGCACGCTCGAGCAGATGCAGCGTGACTGGAACACTTGGCAAGAGCAAGAAGTCTTAAACATAGGCCCATGCTACGACTCGGCTAGTCCGGCTAACTTGAGTGTTGGGGTGGAGGGCCATCTCTGCGAACTTGTCTCGGCTGCCGGCAGAATGTGCTGCTGGAGCTGCTCAGATGTGAGAGGCTCTGGCCTGGGCAAGTATGATTAGGGTGGTCTACTGGAGAGAAAAAAAAAAAAAAGGGGGGGGCTGGCATCCACGCGTCCGTAACTTTGGGCCCAGACAGATTGAGGCACGCCTCAATGACGCGCACGGCCTCCTTCCTCACCTCCTGCTCGTTGTCCTCTCAGGGACAAGGTGCAACTTATTCTGCAGAAGTGGCACGGGCTCTTCTTACGTTCATAGACTTTCGCACACAAAGGCTCGGCCTTCATCAGCTGGATGAAAGGCTGCATCAGCTTTTGAGCCGTCAGCTCCGGACCTCATGGGAGCGACCCTCTGAAAAAGCGAACACCGTAGGATGCCCTCGGAAACCCTCGGAAACCCTCGGCAACTTGACAAAACCTTCTTCGGAAACCTCAAAAATTTAACACTCTTGGCAGCCGCGGGCCCCAAGCTCTCCGTAGAGAAATGCCTGAGCCTCCCACCGAAGGCTTGGCAGAGCTGGTCAAAGTTCTTGGCTACCGTCAGCCTTCGCCCAGTTGGACAACGAATGGATACGTGCACGCCAAACATCTCCGAAAATTCTTCTGGTGCCTCAGCCAGGCAGAACTGCCCATTTCAATGGCATTTTATGCATACATCGTCCTTCCAAACCAGATCTGGCCCAAGAAGCTGTGGAGAAACCGGCACAAAGACTGTCCGCGAGCATCGAGCTTAGGAGAAACAGCCCTCGACCCCAGAACCTCTCAACACCCTCTCATGACGTGACCTCACAAAGGAACCGCAGCACAACCACGCAGCTGGGCGCCGGCCTCACACGCCAGGAGCGGTCTTCTGCAGCATCCTGGATCATGGCACTGTGGCACTGGGGATGTCGACTCCGGGGTGTGGGGGCTTCGGGTGGCAGCCTTTTAGAGTTTAGGGTTCAGGGTCCAGGGTTTAGGGTTTAGGGTTCAGGGTTCAGGGTTTAGGGTTTAGGGTTTAGGGTGCTGATAAAATATGAGATTGTGGCACTGGAAGTGGAACTCCTGACTGTCACTGTGCGCCACCGCAGCACGTTCGACATCTGTTCTGTTGCTGCGGCATGTCCATGTATGATGCTGTTGCAGGAATTGTGACCACCGTCACGACTCAAAGTGCTGATGACCATTGTCCTTGATGACTGTCACGGTGTGCTGGCGGTTCCTTAGCCATACGACACTTGCACACGTTCGAGATTCTGGGAGCGGCACTGGAACCTGAAAGGTCGAGTTAGGCTCACTGAGCAACACGCTCATCGGCGTTCAGCATCTTGGCAATCACCAGTGTGGCATGAACACAGGCGACACGAATTGTGTCCTGAAGTGCTGCGGTTCTGAACTCGGATGTGTGAAGCTTGCCCTGCACATACCTAACGTCTACCATGTTGTTGCAGCACAGGTACCGGGAATCCCCCCTCGATTTCTTGCACAGTTGCAAGGGTCCTGAGTGTCTTCCTGCGACAGTTGCTTGTAGACGCCAATCAGGTCTGTGAGAAGATCCTGGCCAGCCAACGCAAAAAAACAGAATGTTCTGCCCTGAGGAGAATGAGGGTGCAGAGCTGACACGCAGGCATCACCACAGCTTCCCGCCTGCTTCGCGCAGACAGAAACGAAGTCACGCATCTTGTGCGCCGCAGCGCGACGCACCATTGGCGTCTCATCGGCACAAAGCATCGTGAAGGCCTGACAGCCGATGTGCAGCCCACAGAAAACGGAATTTCGAACGATCAAGCCCTGCGCCGCTTCACGAACAACGAAACACTTGCGGTGTGACCCCAGCACATGTCTTTGGCAGGTTGTGGCTGCCGGTACATCGAGCGACCGAGCGAACTACTCCAGCTGACACAGTCATGCCGGGAGTGTGCAACTTTCATCCCGCCACAAAGAAAATGTGTGTGTAAGGCCCAAGGAAACTGTGGGTGCAAGTGGGACGCAAGACCGGATCCCTGTGTGACGAGCAACCCTGCGACGGTACTTCATTGTCGAAATGTGTCAAGGCATCGATCTCAGCTGACAGGTGAGCCGCTGGCCATGCAGCCCAGGCTGCACAGTTGCAGCAACTTTTCGAAGTCGCTCTGTTAGTGATCTTAAGCGGCACTAAGCTTTACGTGCAGGTGGAAGCTGCAAGCCGGTGTAGAGCCGTGGGTATGTTGCTGTGCGAGATACCTTGAATGGTTGAAAAGCAGGTGGAGCCTGCTGTCTACATTCACATAAAACTCCCTTGATGCGAAGACTCTGTCCAGATGGTCTGACGCAACGGCGAGAAGAGCGGTGCGGTCGGAAGACAAAACAAGTGCCAGCTTGATGGGATCAAGCCCTTCACCGTGCTTCTGAGGCGCACCTTCCGCAAGCCCGCCTTCTGATCATCTTTCACCTCGAAACATGCTTCGCAATAATAGACGTTACTGGCACCCAGCAGCCTCACCCGAGCTCCGGGCATGACGGTAGGCAAGGGGAAGGAGTGCCTTTGGGAACTCGGGAACAAGGCAGCAAAAGAGAAAACAGCAGGAGTTGCTGTTTGTGCACCGTCTGCTACTTAGGCCGGGCTGCACACAAAGCCTTGTGGATCAGGAACTTGTGTACTGTTGTGCGAGCTCTGTGTAAAGCCCCCTTTACACATCTACAAGTGACTCCAAGGCTACAAACTGCAACTAAGTGTTCCACGCAAGCCGAAACCCGAGCGGTGAAGAAGTCTGTTTTCGTGGCCAGACGATGAAGAGTCGGCACCTGGCAGAACTCCAGAACATCTCATCATCTTGCCCTGAAGGTTACTCGGGGAACCCACTGAAGGACATCGTGAGGGGAAGCTGGAACACAAGAATGAGCTGAGGTCCAAGGGCGCGGCCAGATGGTCCGGCGCTAGTGCAGGCCTCCACTGTAACAGGATCCGTCCAAGAGAGGCCCAAAAGGGGGCCGAGAGCCGAGGGGAGGGGTGGAGAGGGAGGCCAAGAGGCAGAGGAGAAAGAGGTGGGGATGGGAAGCAGGTAGAGGAGTTCGCGGCATTTCCCCACAAAGCTGCAAACAACTGTGTTTTCAGCTCGCAAGCAAATGGCGACATCCGAGGTCACTAAATAATTCTACATGAGCTCCGGACCAAGTTTCCTACGACGTGGGTTTTCGATTCGGGATCATAGCGTCCACCCTTACTCTCCCCTTATCTGGGGCAATTTAGTCACGGGCTCATATGCGACAAGGAGACCTTACTCCGTCAAGAGTCGTACATGCGCAATTGCCCCCCCATCTACTTCACCCATCCCAGACGCGCTCTGGCTAACCGATCGTGACTGTATGCTCTGATCCATGCGACGGTTGGGGCGATGTGATCCGGGAACTTGGGTGAGTAGAGGTGCGCGCTCACACTTTGCCTGTCCTCACTCCACACATCTTAGGCACCATAAACAATCGATAGCATATCTCCGGTTTGGAGAAACCAGGGAACCGAGATGAGAGCAAAGCCGAGTAGCCGAGAGGAGAGCAAAGTGTCAAACTGAAAAGACAACAGGAAAAAGACTGAGGCTGTTAAAAGACTTGTGAGGCAGTCAGGCCAATCATGCCTCTGCGATGCGTGCCGCCACAGGGCTTGGCTACAGCATCAGCGCAGTCTTCTTCAAAGGTTGCGAACTTCGAACATTTAGCACGAATTTTAAACCACGAATCTGGCAAGGCCCACTTGCAGGCTGCTTGCAGGCTGCAAGAGTTAGCCTTTTGGAACAGTATGTATAACAACGCCCATGTTGGGGCCAATCAAGAAATTGGAGGCCAAGGAAACTGTACAATGCAGCGGCCAGGTCGGAGATTCTCTCAAACGGCCGCACGCAGTCAGAGCTTGGCTCATGATAGCTCCTGAACCCTCAACCCTCAACCCTCAACCCTCAACCCTACACCCTAAACCCTAAACCCTAAACCCTAAACCCTAGCTCAATCCATCCTTCTGTCCTTCTGCGCACTCATTACATCTAGGGCTTCCCTCAGGCAGAAGACCGGGCCTTGGGAGCTCAGAAGCTCCAGCACCTGCATCTATTTAGGGCTTAGGATTCTTAGGGTTTAGGGTTTAGGGTTTAGGGTTTAGGGTTTAGGGTTTAGGGTTTAGGGTTTAGGGTTTAGGGTTTAGGGGTTAGGGGTTAGGGGTTAGGGGTTAGGGTTCAGGGTTTAGGGTTTAGGGTTTTGGGTGTTGGGTTTTGGGTTTTGGGTTTGGAGCATCCCTTTTCATCAACTCAGCCATTCTTGTAGTCATATGTTATTGTTTTATGTTATTGTTTTAACTACTAGCCTTCAGACCTGTACAACTTCGACCATGCTCTCCTCCTCAGCAGTATATGTAATCAGTGCGGCACACAACTTTCGGATACGTAAAGTATTGCCTTGGGCCTACTTATAACCTACTTAGGGGACGTAGGGGGGGCTCATAAGGCGCTTCTGCTCAAACCCAGTGTTTGGTGTGTTTCTGCCCGGAACACACCTCTTGCTGTCCTAGCAGAGCCCCAGCATCTCCTGCGCTCGCGCTCGGTGCGTCGACGTCCGCCATCGCTGGCGGCGTCACTGGCTACTTTTGGTAGCCTACTGGGACCACCTGCTGTCATTTACTTCTGGTTCCTGGTTTTGGCTACAACCTTTGCGTCTCCTGGAGGTGTCGCATGTGGCTTCGGGCTTTTGCCCTTTATATTACAACTGGTGTTTTTCTGAGCTGCGCAGCTCATAACTTAGTGGCCCCCGACTGTGGCGAGGGTGAAACGGCCACCTTCGCCTTCCTGGCACCGGAAACTCCGTCGGAACAGGGCAAGGGCAAGAAGGCGGTGCAGAGCTGGTCGCGGTACCTTGCTGGACTATACCCTTCTTCGCCTTCATCACGGCTCCATGGCACCGAAAGACCAGAACCGTGCCAAGGACAAAGCCAAGAGTACAGGCAAGGGAGCGGCTGCCAAGGGCAGCACTACAAGCACCTTGAAGTTCGTGGCCCCGGGAAGTGTGCTCTCAGCCTTGCAAGCTCGTGCAGACCGGGCTCATGCAGCTATTTTGGCCCCGGAGGAAGGTTTGGCGCCTGTCACGTCCCTTGCCCAAGAAGTGAACTGGCATGCAACGCAGGTTGCGAAAGACAGGTGGTCAAAGCCATGGGCAGTTCGGGAGCCCTTTGGTGGAAAGGGCGTCCCTGCGTGGCCACGCGGTCCGTTCTGCACTCGGTTGATGCGGACCTCTCTGTCCGGGTGATCGAAAGGGCGGGTGTTACTCACACTGTCGTGTCACGCTGCGCTGGTGCGGCGGTCCTCTTCCAGCGACTACATGACGGTGGTCCGGCTTCTCCCGGCTCTCTGCCACGCCTGGGCCGCTTGCGCCTTGCGGCGGCCCACCAGTCACCTTGATCGTCTTCCCGCACTTGAGCTGTACAGTTCCTCTCTGCCTGACATAGTGACTCCTTGTTAGTTTCATGGCTGTAGGTGAACACCACCTACTTTTGGCCAGCACCGGCATTATTTGCTGCAAGCCCCGAAAGGAAAGGAAGGGGGGCTCATAGGTGCAGTTTTACCTGGGGTTATAAGTACCCTGAACCTCCGACTAGGGATTAGGGGCTAGGTTTTAGAGCTCACAGGGTTTAGGGATTGCAGTCACTCTAAGGGTAGTACATAGGCCCTTCATATAGTCCCTTACCTCCTGCAAAGGGTTCGGAAGTTCGGGCCCTTGGGTTGGGAAGGGTATATAGGGGATGGAATGATACATATATATATATACATGTATACATACATACATACATACATACATACATACATACATACATACATACATACATACATACATACATACATACATACATACATACATACATACATATATATATATATATATATATATATATATATATATATATATATATATATATATGGGCGCCCCCCCTTTTAAGGGCCCATACTAAGGGACCATGTAACTACCCTAAGGCAGACCCTAAAGCCGGATTCAACAGAGGCGAACCTTAAAAGAAGCTTGGCCCAGCCTTGCTGCGCTGCGGCCCCTTGGACTTGGCAGCGAAGTCGACGGCTGTGCGCCCACGTGACGTCCTCTGAGTGGGCTGAGCTCCGGCGGCCAGAAGCAGGCGCACCATCTCACAATCGCCCACCTGGGCTGTCCGAAGGACTTTTGAGGAACTGACGCACTGGGGTTACAAGGGCCTGAGGCTTTGTTCTGATCTCTTACAAAATACAGACCCGGCGACCTGTGCAGCCAGGTGAAGGGGGTAAATGGTCTCAGCCCGGAAGAGGCAGCCAGGCGCAAGGCGCGGCTCAAAGACATCCGCGAAGCCATTTGTCTTCAGAAACTCTTCCAAGCGCTCGCGCTGTTGCAGCTTCCGACGCTTCGACTTCGATCTTATGCCCATACCCAAAGCTGACTCCTTCACCTGTGCTTGCGCGATCTCTTTGGTCTGGCCCCTGTGCAACCAGCTTGCGAAGCTTTGAACCGATCTTGTTGGTGTGGTGCTTGCGGTGGTGAGCTGGTCGTCGCACGTCATTGGACAAGGAAGAATCATGGCAGCGGACCTCCTACAGGATACCTGCATGTTCCAACGGCCAAAATGGCTTCACAGGGGTCCACTGTGCAGCTGTGTAGAGACCAAAGAAGTGCTATGCTTGACCATTCGGCAAGTCCTGAGGAACATGAACCTGCATCATGGAGAATGGAATGTTGCCTGGGATCTCTGCTTGGCATGGGCACTACCACAACACATGGGCCTCTTCTCAATGACCTTGCACAAAGATTGGATCGCCTTGGCACCGCACACCACCGAAAGGAAGCCAAGGCAATTCTTCGACACTTCAGCTGCCTGGTCTCGGATGACGGTCTCTTCCTGCGCCGCTAGGTGCTCCAGAGGCGCTATGAGCCTTAGCAGAGGAGAGGAGCGAGGCTTTGCGGGGCGGGTTCGAGGAGCTTAGGGCTCTGAATGATGTTCCGGGTGCTCAAATACGACACCAAACCCAAGCAAGCCCGAGGTCTTCACAGATCGTCATGGCCGTTGATGTAGTCAGACAACACGGCATACTGCCTGAACGGACGAAGGTCTATGGCACAAACGGGGTCCATGCGGGACCTGCTACATCCCGAAAAACACAGAAGCAACCTAAACTAGAATCTGCTTCTGATTTGCATGAAACTCAACAACTTCTGGCAACCTCTGATCCGTTTCGGTCCCCGCCTTGCCATTGAATAGAGGAACTCGTCATCGTTGCACAAAGGCTCCTCTTGCACCACCTGTCGGTCAGCTTCGCACAGTTCGGGCACAAAGCAAAACCTTGTTTGGCCTTGGAGGTTGCACCCGGGAGTGCGGGGATTCAAGGAAGACCCTCAAGCGCACACCTGCACGACATACGGGATCAGCTCGGTGACCGTCCGCTGCGGCCCTAAAGCCTCAGGAAACAGCAGCATCTGGGAACGGAAGTTCTGGCGAATTGTATCGCCCCAACCACATCCGACAACAGCAGGGTTGCAGTTATAGCTGCTACAGCTGTAACTCTGAAACACCAACCCGAAATCACAAGGCGGACTGATAAGCGGACAACACAACAATTTTACCTTCTTATTTGGCACATGCACGACGCGTCAGGGCGCTGTAGCGGCGTGGATGATGCCTTCAAGCTGAAAGCTTGAGGCAAATACTGCGACATTCGGCTGTTTTATAATGTTTCCTACGTACGTTTGCCACATGCACGACGCCAAGCCGGCACGCCGTTTTAGCGGCGCGTGGGGATACCACACCACCCCTGAACGGAGATGGGCACCCCGAACCCCCCTCAAGGCGCTGGCACCCCCGAGCTCAGTGCCCTGTGGATCTCGTGGCCCCCTCCTAGACGACGCCCAGAAACTTGACACTTTCCCTTGTGCATCAGCACGACTCCGCGACGTCGCACCAGGAAGGTTCGGCCATGGGATGGACATCGTACCGCCCATTGGTGGCAGGCATTGAGGAAGTCAGGACGCAAGCTCCCAGCACCCCATGCACCCCCCCCCCCCCACAGCCGTGCCGAACTCGTGCAAGGCGCATCTTGTCGCGCCACGTGGCCATGCAGTGCCTAGGCAGGAAGCCCAGGAGGTTGTTCGTCGATGAAGTGGGCGACTAGCCCACCATGCTCACGCATGAAGACAGCCCTGCAGACTCCTGATCCCACGATCGACCGGACGACATAGCAGGCGGAACAAAGAAGCTGAAAGATGCTGCAGCAATCGCCTTTCGAGGATGTTACTACGCACTCTGCGTGCGCGCACACACACGCACATGAAACATGCGTATGATCAAGGTTGCACCAGCCTCTGAGACTCTGCAAGGTCTAGCGTAGCCCGTGTGCCAGGGACGGGACCGAGGCGATGAGGTGCAGGTTGTTCACAGCCCCTTAGGCTGTCAAACATGACTAACACTATTAGGGGGGACAAACTGCTTGAAGAACAATGAGAGCAGCCGGGCGAACTCGTCCAGCAGCTTCATTCAAAGCTGTTAAGGCTACCCGGTAAGGAGGGCGCCAATCTTGATGGTGGCGTTCTCATTTCTGATTTCCTCTTTGAAGAACTCCAGGTAGTTGAAGTCAGCACCCGAGTTTCCTCGTTGGTGCGTCGGTTGCTTGCAAGATTCTTCCAATGCAAGGTCACACGACGCAGAACTGAGCCATCAGCCAGCCATGGTTGACCGACTTGCTTGTGGAGCCCGCAACAACGCTTGAGCCCTCACGCCTTTCGTGCCACATCATCGACTTAGTCTACAATGACCGGAATCGGCCCATAGCTTTCAACTCAGCCGCGGGTGTTGCAACAAGAAACACTAGACGTCCAAGCACAAAATGCACAACACAAGGCAGCACTCGCATATCTTTGGCTCTGATGTCTGCCTCGGCAAGACTACTGACGTGGAGCAGCTCAGCTTTTGCCAAGTCCCAGTTCTGAGAGAGCTGACCACTATTTGCGACTTCAAAAAGTGTGGGGGGTGCGGGTCGTGCTCATGCAGCCTCACCTTCCCCGCTTGGGCCCCAGTGGTCCCAGGCTCCGTTTTGCTTGCGGTTCACGTAGAAGTGGGAGGCCCTCTCGAAACCCTTGTAAGGCGTCTTCACGTAATCCTTCAGCTCACCAGTCTTCTCGTCCTTCTTCCAGGTGTAGACGTAAGGCTCGGTCTTCTTCGCCGGCTTCAGAGGAAGGACGTACAGACCACTGGGGTGGGACATCTCAGGATCCACTGGGTTCACCCACTTGGAGGAGCCAGCCATGCGGACCACAGCGCTCTCTTGCCTGTCGGTCTTCAGCGCCGGGCCCGTGAAGCTGGGGCCCCAGGCCAGGTAGGCCAGGGCGCCCAGCACCAAGAAGCCAGACCCGGCCTCAGGGGCAAAGTTCAAGAAAGCTACCAAGATCTGGCTCTGGCCTCTGTGACACACAACAACACAACAAAGGCTCTGGCGCGACGCATCATCGTCTGACTTAGCTGGTCGAGGTGGTCAGAAGGCAACTGGACTCTGAGCCAAAGCTGCGGATGTGCGAACTGCCTCAGCACACGAAACATCATGATTTAACTAAACTGTTGGGACTGTTGGGAACATGTGCTCTCGTTGTGTTTTCACCGCAGACGCATTGTGCTCCTTTGGCCGGCTGATCAGCAGATGGCGGGCGCCTGGGACATTCAAGCCAATCAGAAGATCGCAAAGCTTCATGACCAACGAGCTGCAAGTATTCGTGATCATTCGTTAACTGCTTCCACAGCTGATACTACCAGGACACCACATCAATGGCCCAATATGGTGTGCAACTCTTGCGATTACCGTCTCTGCTGCACATGCTGCTGCCGCTTGCGTGGGTCCAGGCTTCGCCACCGTCAGCTCCGACTGAGCTTCCCACGCACGAGGCGATCTTGGGCCAAAGCTCTGCGCACTCCTTGGCCACGGGGCCCTGGCATCGGAAAGGCCAATCAGTTCGGCGCCGACAATGCAAGCACTGACGTCCATTGACTACTACCTGGGAAATCCTAGCAGCACCGAGGCTGCACGCAAAACTCTGCAAGACTCTTCCTGCAATCGCTAACAGAACCAATGAGTCTCTCAGTAAGCCCAAGCTATCCAAAACGTACATCGCTCAACCCTGGGACCCGGCACCCTGGCAGGCTGCAGATGCAGCTTGGTGCACTTGGAACCTGGATGGCAGAGCCCTTCATCTCGCCCTTGTCGTTCACGATGACGCCCGCGTTGTCCTCCACAGTCACGCAACAGAGCTTCATGCCAGAGAAAGCCAGCAACGTTGCAAGACCCGTTCTTCGGCAAGTTGGCATGCGCGACCGGCCAATGTGCGCCAGTCCTCGAAGTAGACGTAGACGCCTTCGCGGCGTCTCCAGGCTTTCTTCTGGCGGATGACAACCTCACGACACTCCCCACAAGTCAGCCACGCTGGCTTCAACAAACTACAAGCTAAAGTGCAACGCAGGCTGTTGCTGCACACGTGCCGAGCTCCTGGCCCCCTTGAGCACCTTCTTGCGGAGCTCTGGCTTGCCCTTCTTCACACTGCACAGCACCTCCACGCATCACAACCATCCCAGTGCGACTCGTGGGTAAATACAGGTACATACCTTTCTGCCTCCTCATCCTACCATCCCCAACTACCCTATCCTCATCCTACTATCCCCAACTACCCTACCATCCCCAACTACCCAATTTCAGCTGCCGGGCACCAGATCACCGGGGGAGCAGTTCGGCAACTTGTTCAAGCGGCCACCAATTCCAAAGACCTTGGTCTAAGTGGCTGCTGCAGACTCTGCACATTGGGTGTCCAACAGAAGGGATGGTACACTGACCACAACCACTTCCACTCCTCATTGCTATCCAAGCTGGGTGAAAGATGATGCTCTCCAACCAACTTCGGCACGATGCGACTTGCAAACAAGAACCGTTCTGAGGACAGGCTGAGGACAAGGCCGCGATGATGTAGAGGTTCTTGGCGCCGCTGTTGTCCGCACAGTTCAGCAGGGTGGCCACACTGCAACCCTGCGCCATCCTGTTTTGCTGCAGTGGGACAAGTCGGGCTACACTGCAACACCTGGCTTTGCAACCCCCACACCCTGCACGAATCTCCTCATCTTGCACTGCTTGGCTGCGCGTCCCTTCTTCATCTTGAAGTCTTGTTTCCTTAAGGCTTGAAACGTCTCTGGTTGATTCTCTTGCAGAAGCCCCTCCACGCCACGAAGTTAGCTTCAACGTTGGACTACTGGAGCCATGATAAGCCAGTGCGGAGAAGCTGCGGTGGCAGAGAGGGTCTTGTACGGAGCCGCCGGCTAAGGAGCACAAAACGCTGCAGAAGTCCAACATCGCTGCATCACAACTCCAATCATGCGAGCTAACGTTCTTGGAAGCACATGAGCGCCCACGAGCACTACTGCAAATTGCAGGTCCATGCAGCTCTGTTTTACTCCAGTCCCGCCAGACGCTTCCATCAAGGCCAAAGCGCATATTGGTGCAGTCACAACTTGGCACGACAGCCTTCCTGGAATTTTGCCAGCAACCGTGGGCAACCACAGCTGCAACAATTCGTGCAGCAGCTATGCCGCTAGCTTGTCTACATGCTTCAAGAACTGAGCCCCCTGCACCCTGACGCCCATCGACTACAGCCAGTCAACATCCAACTTCCGACACACTTGGCTTCAGCACCAGGGTAGGCCAGGGCGCCGAGCAGAAAGATAAACAAAGATGGCCTCACACGAGTGAGATGAAAGCTGCAATGAAAGGCCTCTGAAAGTCACCAGACTCAGAATCAGGCAACATATCGCGAGAAAGCTGACAAAAACTATCAAGGTGACTTGACTGGACCAAGCCACTGGACACTAAGGAGGTCAGGAGGCCACTGGACACTAAGCCAAAGCTGCGGGCGTGTAAATTCCGAGGTAACACACCAAACGTCATGATGTAACCAATCTGCTGGGAACATGCTCTCGTTGTGCTTTTCCCGTAGACGCATTGTGCTCCTTTGGCCGGCTGATCAGCAGATGGCGGGCGCCTGGGACATTCAAGCCAATCAGAAGATCGTAAGGCTTCATGATCAACGAGCTGCAAATGTTCGTCCTCATTCGTTGGCTGCTTCCACAACTGATACTACCAGGCTCTACCAGGACACCACAACAATGGCTCACTATGGTGTGCAACTCTTGCGATTACCGTCTCTGCTGCACATGCTGCTGCCGCTTGCGTGGGTCCAGGCTTCGCCACCGTCAGCTGCGACTGAGCTTCCCACGCACGAGGCGATCTTGGGCCAAAGCTCTGCGCACTCCTTGGCCACGGGGCCCTGGCATCGGAAAGGCCAATCAGTTCGGCGCCGACAATGCAAGCACTGACGTCCATTGACTACTACCTGGGAAATCCTAGCAGCACCGAGGCTGCACGCAAAACTCTGCAAGACTCTTCCTGCAATCGCTGACAGAACCAATGAGTCTCTCAGTAAGCCCAAGCTATCCAAAACGTACATCGCTCAACCCTGGGACCCGGCACCCTGGCAGGCTGCAGATGCAGCTTGGTGCACTTGGAACCTGGATGGCAGAGCCCTTCATCTCGCCCTTGTCGTTCACGATGACGCCCGCGTTGTCCTCCACAGTCACCAACAGAACTTCATGCCAGAGAAAGCCAGCAACGTTGCAAGACCCGTTCTTCGGCAAGTTGGCATGCGCGACCGGCCAATGTGCGCCAGTCCTCGAAGTAGACGTAGACGCCTTCGCGGCGTCTCCAGGCTTTCTTCTGGCGGATGACAACCTCACGACACTCCCCACAAGTCAGCCACGCTGGCTTCAACAAACTACAAGCTAAAGTGCAATGCAGGCTGTTGCTGCACACGTGCCGAGCTCCTGGCCCCCTTGAGCACCTTCTTGCGGAGCTCTGGCTTGCCCTTCTTCACACTGCACAGCACCTCCACGCATCACAACCATCCCAGTGCGACTCGTGGGTAAATACAGGTACATACCTTTCTGCCTCCTCATCCTACCATCCCCAACTACCCTATCCTCATCCTACTATCCCCAACTACCCTACCATCCCCAACTACCCAATTTCAGCTGCCGGGCACCAGATCACCGGGGGAGCAGTTCGGCAACTTGTTCAAGCGGCCACCAATTCCAAAGACCTTGGTCTAAGTGGCTGCTGTAGGCTCTGCACGTTGGGTGTCCAACAGAAGGGATGGCACACTGGCCACAGCCACTTCTACTCCTCATTGCTATCCAAGCTGGGTGAAAGATGATGCTCTCCAACCAACTTCGGCACGATGCGACTTGCAAACAAGAACCGTTCTGAGGACAGGCTGAGGACAAGGCCGCAATGATGTAGAGGTTCTTGGCGCCGCTGTTGTCCGCACAGTTCAGCAGGGTGGCCACACTGCAACCCTGCGCCATCCTGCTTTGCTGCGGTGGGACGGACAGGTCGGGCTACACTGCAACACCTGGCTTTGCCCTGCACGAATCTCCTCATCTTGCACTGCTTGGCGGCTCGTCCCTTCTTCATCTTGATGTCTTGTTTCCTTAAGGCTTGAAACGTCTCTGGTTGATTCTCTGGCAGAAGCGCCTCCACGCCACGAAGTTAGCTTCAACGTTGGACTACTGGAGCCATGATAAGCCAGTGCGGAGAAGCTGCGGTGGCAGAGAGGGTCTTGTACGGAGCCGCCGGCTAAGGAGCACAAAACGCTGCAGAAGTCCAACATCGCTGCATCACAACTCCAATCATGCGAGCTAACGTTCTTGGAAGCACATGAGCGCCCACGAGCACTACTGCAAATTGCAGGTCCATGCAGCTCTGTTTTACTCCAGTCCCGCCAGACGCTTCTATCAAGGCAAAAGCTGGGGCAATACGTTCGGGTCTTGCCCGGAACAACAGCGAGCAACACGCATCTATGCCGGCCTCCATCCCCATCGCCGTGCTGCGACATGCTACTCGATGCGACGGACTTCATTGAACTTTGCGCGCAACAGTGGCAACCGCAGGAGTCGCGCTTGTCTACGTGCTTCAGCAACCGAGCTCCTGTCTGGCATCATAATATACAAACTGAGGGTCAGCCGACATCTGGCGTACCCGGCGCAGTGCTGTTGACTTCAGAACAAGAACTCATCGGAGACGAAGTCCGAGCCTTCACCTCACCCGCATCCCACACATGATGCAAAACGATGCAAACGCCGTGGGGCTGCAGGTCATGCACAGGACTGCCTGCCGTGCTTCATCGTCGTAAGCAAGACACAAATAGGTCCCATGAGCCAGGGCGCTGAGATGTGCAGCACCTGAAGCCGGCCTCAGGCCATGAGAGGATGTTGATGATACTCCCCAGACAGGCTTCTCCGACTTTCTGCTCAAGCTAAGGCTGTGGCGAATTCTATCAAAAGCTTGACTTGACTGGCGCAACTAGACACCGAGCCAAAGCTGCAGACATGCGAACTGCGAACTGCTGCCAAGGCAACATGCGAAACATCAGGGTGACAAATCTGAATGCGCTCTTCTTGCCCTGTGTTTGTGCTCCTTTGGCCGGCTGATCAGCAGATGGCGGGCGCCTGGGACATTCAAGCCAATCAGAAGGCTTCATGATCGACGTGCTGCAAGTATTCGAAAATTAGGCGTTGACTGCTTCAACAACTGATACTACTAGGCTCTACCAGGACACCACATCAATGACACATTATGGTGTGCAACTCCTGCGATAACCGTCTCTGCCGCACATGCTGCTGTCGCTTGCACTTGGCATTGAAGGGTACACTTGCGGATCCAGGCTTTGCCACCACCAGCTCCGCCTGAGCTTCCCACGCACGAGGCGATCTTGGGCCAAAGCTCTGCGCACTCCTTGGCCACGGGGCCCTGGCATCCGAAAGGCCAATCAGTTCGGCGCCGACATTGCAAGCACTGACGTCCATTGACTACTACCTGGGAAATCCTAGCAGCACCGAGGCTGCACGCAAAAATCTATCCCTGACATAACGCAGGAGTCTCTCAGTCAGCCCCAGCTATCCAAAACGTACACCGCTCAACCCTTGAACCCGGCACCCTGGCAGGCTGCAGATGCAGCTTGGTGCACTTGGAACCTGGATGGCAGAGCCCTTCATCTCGCCCTTGTCGTTCACGATGACGCCCGCGTTGTCCTCCACAGTCACGCAACAGAACTTCATGCCAGAGAAAGCCAGCAACGTTGCAAGACCCGTTCTTCGGCAAGTTGGCATGCGCGACCGGCCAATGTGCGCCAGTCCTCGAAGTAGACGTAGACGCCTTCGCGGCGTCTCCAGGCTTTCTTCTGGCGGATGACAACCTCACGACACTCCCCACAAGTCAGCCACGCTGGCTTCAACAAACTACAAGCTAAAGTGCAATGCAGGCTGTTGCTGCACACGTGCCGAGCTCCTGGCCCCCTTGAGCACCTTCTTGCGGAGCTCTGGCTTGCCCTTCTTCACACTGCACAGCACCTCCACGCATCACAACCATCCCAGTGCGACTCGTGGGTAAATACAGGTACATACCTTTCTGCCTCCTCATCCTACCATCCCCAACTACCCTATCCTCATCCTACTATCCCCAACTACCCTACCATCCCCAACTACCCAATTTCAGCTGCCGGGCACCAGATCACCGGGGGAGCAGTTCGGCAACTTGTTCAAGCGGCCACCAATTCCAAAGACCTTGGTCTAAGTGGCTGCTGTAGGCTCTGCACGTTGGGTGTCCAACAGAAGGGATGGCACACTGGCCACAGCCACTTCTACTCCTCATTGCTATCCAAGCTGGGTGAAAGATGATGCTCTCCAACCAACTTCGGCACGATGCGACTTGCAAACAAGAACCGTTCTGAGGACAGGCTGAGGACAAGGCCGCAATGATGTAGAGGTTCTTGGCGCCGCTGTTGTCCGCACAGTTCAGGAGGGTGGCCACACTGCAACCCTGCGCCATCCTGCTTTGCTGCAGTGGGACAAGTCGGGCTACACTGCAACACCTGGCTTTGCAACCCCCACACCCTGCACGAATCTCCTCATCTTGCACTGCTTGGCTGCGCGTCCCTTCTTCATCTTGAAGTCTTGTTTCCTTAAGGCTTGAAACGTCCCTGGTTGATTGTGCATGTGGCATTTCCGCCTCTGGCATGCCACCGGAACAACAAGTGCAGAGAAGCTGCTGTGGCAGAGAGGCTCTTGTATGGAGCCGCCGGCTAAGGAGCACAAAACGCTGCAGAAGTCCAACGTCGCTGCATCACAACTCCAATCATGCGAGCAAACCTTCTTGGAAGCACATGAGCGCCCACGAGCATTGCTCCAAATTGCAGGTCCATGCAGCTCTGTTTTACTCCAGTCCCGCCAGACGCTTCCATCAAGGCAAATGCGCCTGCTGGGGCAATACGTTGGTGTCTTCCCCGGAACAACAGCGAGCAACACGCATCTATTCCGGTCTCCATCCATATCAGCTACATCACCACGCTGGGACAGGCTACTCGAGGCCACGCACTTCTTTGAACTTTGCAGACAGCAGTGGCACAACTGCGGGAGTCGGGCTTGTCGACGTGCTTCAGCAACCGAGCTTCTGTGTCGGAGGGGACCTTTCAGTCCAAGTAACCGACGTTACCCGGCGCAGTGCTTCTGACCTCAGAACAAGAACTCATCGGAGACGTAGTCCGAGCCCTGGCCAGTAGTCGCGGATGGTGCAGCAGCCACCTCACCCACGTCCTGCACATCATGCCACACATACAGCCAGAACAACGAAACGAAAACCTTGCAAGCACTGTGGGGGCACCTCATAACCTCCCAAGCAATCCCATTTCCACCACTCCTGATGATCAGGGCCGAGCCAAACGCTGAGGGAGGACGCTGCATGTACCGGTAGATGGACATCCGCTGCAGCAAAACCATCCTGACCGGGTCACAAACACAAAAACCGAAAGGCTCCGAAGCTCGAAACCATTGCGATACACCCCCTTGCAACACAGGAGCCGAAGGAAGTGGACCGCCTGTCAGGTCTATCCGCACGTAGAGCGCGCCATGGCGCAACTCCTTGCAATGAAATCAAAACACCACATGGCAGGTTGTGAGATTGGCAGGTCTCCATGTGGATGCTCGTGCCAAATTCACTGTGTGGGATTCCACCTTACGAGATTGTGTTTAGAGCCGTCGCTTCCCATGGCAGCCAAAACTCAGTGGCAAACGTGCGCTGCGAAGGGCGTAGCGCACCTGCCACCACCTGCTTGCCGTGCGTGTTTTGAGCACCTTTTGGACCTTGCTGAATGACAGAACCCTGTCAACCCCGACCAACATGCCTACGCATGCATCTGCTCAAAGAAGAGCTGTTTCCATCATTCCACAGGCCTCATCCCCGCTTTCCACTTGATATTGACGTCCATGCCACGGACATCTCACACACAAGCCAAGCTCAGGTAGTTCTTCCAAGTCGCCTGCACTGTCGCCAAGATCTTGCCGTGGGAAGTTCTGAACGCTGCACGGCAAGAAGAACGAGAAAATGAGATGCGCCGCTCCTGCCTGACTCTAGTGGACCCCCTCTGTGTCCGCAGCGTGCATCCAGTGCATACCTTACTTGGATGGGCATACTTGCGACAGAAATACTGGCAATACTTGCAAATGAAACACCATGTCCAAAAGGAGAGCCACATTGAGCTTCTAACAATCCACATGGCCGCTTTACTCAACACACCTAATTTGGATCGTTTTTGGATCACACTGTGTGCACATGTAAATAACCTCAATATACAGCTGGTCACAGTTTTGTACAAAGCAGATCGAACTGATCGTACTTCTCATGAAACATTCCCAACACCAAACGAGCAAGTCAATAACAGTAGACAGGCGTTGACAACACTGTGCAGCTGCTGCTGCGGTAGCTGCACTGTGACACCACGATGCGAATATGAAAATTCAATGGTGCTTCCTGTATAATCAGACTCCAGCCACACAGCTTTCTTCGGTTTGTGGGAAATGAGGAGGATGTGCCGCGCCGGCGAACCAAGTTTTACGACCTTCAGTCTTTGCCAACACAGCTTGGATGAAGGATTCCTGGACATGACTGCGTGCATTGAACAGGCCTTCCGATGTTGCCCCACAGCCCACTGATCCAGATCTTCCGCAGACAGCGCCAGATGCCATTCTGGAGTTGGATCCATGACGAGAGAGTGAGAGAGAGAGAGAGAGACTTTCGCTTACACATCTTCAGTGTCTTCAGTGTAGCAGCTGGAATATGCCCCTGATACTCTTGCCGCCTTGCAAAGACTACTGCAGCAATGGTGAACCTGCCATTGCAATGTCGCACATCACTTTCGCATAACAGTCTCGAAACCTTGGGAAAAGACAGGAGATGCATGTGTTACATCTTCCACGCTTGTGGCCTACATACATGCTGATGCATATGTTACAGAGAGCCGCAACTTCAGCGGGACCCATCCAGATTTCTGAGTATGAGTCTTTTGCGTCTCCCATTTGCTATAGAGTCATAAAGTTGTTCGCATTGAACCAATATCATATTAACATTCCAAGAAATGCAGCAGTAGTTGTCGTAGTTGTCGTAGTTGTCGCAGGTGTAGTTGTAGTTGTAGAAGTTGTAGAAGTCGTCGTCGTCATGCTGCTACTATGTATCCCTACAAGTCGTGGCAGCAGAGGCGGCAGGAGGAGCAGGACTGGGAAGACTGACGTTGGCAACAACTCCTCGAATCAACCTCGACAACACGGCCAAAACCACCTTTCCCTTTCCCAGATCGCAGGCGAGCTCTGGCTGAAAGTGAGGAACGACCAGATTCCGCCCCTTGGCAAAGCAAGAAGCCTTGGAAAACTACAGCGCGATGTGTGATCACGCGCTGCATAAGGTTCAAGGTCCTTGTCAGACGGGCCAGGGTAACGTGGATGGTCGGGTACTTAAACACTTGCGCAAAAAAAACAAAAGTTGTTGGCTGGCTTTGCCAGTCCGGAAAGCTCAAGACGTCACAGACGCAGCTTCGGGGCCATGCTTCGCAAGGACCACGTCCCGGCAGGGCTCAGCCTCAAGGTCTTGTATGGATGTTGGAGGGGCTGTGCTCCACCAAGCGCTCCGAAAACGCGCAAAAGCCTTCTTTTACTTCTTAGGTGTCGGAATTTACCCTCTTTTTCTTTCTGTACGAAGGCATTGAGCATCTTGAGTTCACCGGCAGACCTTCAAAGCCGAAATCGTTTTGGATTCGAAGATCATATATCATATAGCTTCCTTCTCCTGTTGAAGTCAGCCCCAGGCAACCTAACACCCACTGTGGATGGAGCAAGTCCTCTATTCTCCACAACAAGGACACTTTAACAAACTTTCACTTGCTGCAGCATATGCGCATCAGAGCAATGCCCTGCACAACATCCTCTCAGCCCTCTTCAACAACAACACCTAGACAACCCGCCTTATCCCCCTGTTCGGAGTGAGCCTTCCAGAGTTGCAAGGAGCTCTCTTCAGCAGCAGCCTCGTGCTTCCGGGATCGGAGTATCGGAATGAAGGGGTTGGGGTCTCTGTAGTCGGGGTAGTCACCGGAGTAAAACAATACGCCAATACGCTTCACCACACTTGCCGTAAAGCACGAAAGCGCCAAAATGCCCTCGGAAGGCTTTGAAGCAAACCCCTCCCCCCCTTGTTCTCCGTCCCTTCCAGGCCAGGAAGCATCTGCTGCAGCGTTTTGCTGAGGCTCTTGTCTTTAAATATCCTCCTCGCCTTAACGAGGAAGAAGGGGCTGCGGCTTTCTTTCCTGGACAGAGGCGAGGCAGGTGGTGGGGCGGGGAGCTGGCCGACCTGCTGCTGGTCCTTCAGGTCTCAACTTGCCGATGTCGCTCGGGATCCTGTGCCTTCTCTTGAGCTCCCGATGCTTCAACCATCTGACCTCGCGGGAGGGCTTCCAATAGGTGGGCTCCTTCTTCGGGGCCTTCTGTGGGATTTAGAAGAGCGGTCCTGGCAATGAGGAATTCTACTGTTTGGGACCATTTCTTTTCTGAGGCGCCAAGCATTTGCGCAGCAACAGCACTGTATACGACCATGGGTAAACCATTAAGGGCTCAGGATGAAGAAGACATCCACGGTTTTTTTTTAAGGGTTTAGGGTTTAGGGTTTAGGGTTTAGGGTTTAGGGTTCAGGGTTTAGGGTTTAGGGTTTAGGGTTGAGGGCGCCTGCATGGAGCCTTTGCATCATAAAAACGCCCAGGCGCTGGCGCCTTCGACGGCCTGTGTCGCGTTGGGCGAGCCCTGAAGCTTCATACCTTGGGCCGTCACACGGGTGCGAGCAGCGAAGAACCCGGAGCCCAAACCCACACCAGTACAAGGGGGGGTTAAATGGGGGTT
>CAJNDS010001125.1:359105-376605 GCA_905221605.1 Symbiodinium natans | reverse complement strand
TCTCTCCCCGCCACCCCCTGCTTGATGTGACATCTTGCTTTCAGGGGGAGGATCAGACTGTCCTTGTCTCTGAAGACGAAAAAACAATCCAAAGCATTCGGGGTTAATCAAGAAAACGTCCGACAAAGCACACATCTCAGGTGCAGAGGGTCCAAAAACACACAGATGGGAAAATCCAAGGTGCGGCTCTGCGGCCGTCGAGTGTCGAAGGCGAACCGGAGAAAACTTCGGCTTCAGGGAAATTACATGACGTCACAAGCAGATGTGCAGGTACACAAGGTTGATCAGCACTTGCATCCCACCAGATTCCCGTAGCTTTGTTTAGGCACGGCCGGAATCTGCTGCCGTGCCCCCCTGCTGTCGAAAAAGGACGAAAACGAAAGTCCCTCATGCTAGATCAAGAAGCCGCCTGGGAACAGCGTTACACAACACACACACACACACACCACAGAGACCAGGGTTCCAATCACACCATCACACCATCACAACAACCGTACACCATCACACGTCACCCCATCGACCATCACACCATCACGCCATCACGCCCATCCCCCATCACCCCATCACCCCATCACCCCATCACGGCCAATCACCCCATCACGCCCATCACCCCATCACGGCCATCACCCCATCACGGCCATCACCCCATCCGCCATCACCCCATCACGCACCCCACACCCCATCACGCCACCCCACCCCATCACCCATCACCCCATCACCCATCACACCATCACACCATCACACCATGACACTATGACCCACCCCACAAACACGCGCGCGCACCTTCCAGACAAACATGAGCCCCCATGAAGCAGACGCAAGCCGTAACACCTGCCATCAATCCTATGAGCCTGCAGCCAGGAAAGAATTACAACTTAACCTCACTTAGATGTTCAGCCTGCCCAACCTCCATTAGAACCCCAAACCCACAATATCCGCCGCTATCCCCAACCCTAAAGCCCAAACCCTAAACCCCAAACTCTAAACGCAAAGCCCCAAATCACAAAACCCCAACCCATATCAGTTCTCTCCTCCCCCACTCAACCCAGCGGCCGGGAGGGAAGGGGCTTGGGGCGTTCAGGCAATTCAGCCGTCGTTCGCAAAGACTTGAGCGGAGTTGTGTTCACCTGAAGATTCAATGAGGGAATAGGTCATTTCGGGTTCATGCAGGGGTTGCGGTAAGGACCAAATGATTCCGGGGTCTTTCGGGGAGGCCTTCCAGTCAAGTCCGCGTGGACCATTGTCTTCAACATGGCTTCGGCTTCGCGTTGAAAAAGGTTGAGAGGACGTGTGGGCTGTAGGATCACTCTTGCAAGTGCTGCGCCAAGGGACGAAGTTTTCGGAGCCAAGAGGTAAGGGTTTAGGGGAGCTTTGGGGTTGGGTTTGGGGTTTTGAAGGCAGGAGGGTGGGGAAGAGGCCCCCGGGTCAACCCCAAAATGGAAAAAGCCCTCAAGGGTCCTTCATATGGGCCCCTTCATTTTTGGAAGCTTTTTTTTTTCCTTAACACATACCCTTTAGATACCCTAGACCACCCAAAGGGCTTTGCCTTTCAAGAAGGCAAGGGACCAGATGAAGGGACCATGTAAACTTTGCTGGACTCCAAACCCTCCTGAAATCCCAGAGGTTCCAACCGGAGGTGGCGGGTTGGTTTTTTGCCTAGTTGCAAATCCTGCATTCACAGTGCCGTTGGCCAAGCTCCTTTCATGCGAGGTTTTAGGGGTTTAGGGCTTAAGGTGTAGAAAATTTCTGGGAATGAAAGATTGGCGAAGACTGATGGGCATACATACAATAGCGAAACCCTGAAGCCCTCGAAAGCCCTGAGCACAAAACCCGAAAACCACCACCCCCAAACTCAAAGCTCCCAAGCCCGAGAACCCTACGACCCTCACACTTAAGACCCTAATACCCTTAGCCCATTTGTAGGGTTGAGAGTTTGCCGTTTTTGCCCTGTAAGTTTGGGTTGGCTTCTTTTGGAGTTGAGGGTTTTAGTGGCTTAGGATGGTTCTTGGGCCTTTGTTCAGCTCAGGGTGCAAGGTCTAGATTGATAAACCCTAAACCCGAAACCCGAAACCCTGAACCCTAAACCTAAATTATGTGTAGGGTTTAGGAGTGTAGCGGCTTTTAACAGTCAAGGTTTCAAGTTTACCGTCCAGGGCTTGTCCAGTTCGCAAAGAAGGGGCGGCTCCTCAAATGAGAGCTAGGGTTTAGGGTTGAGGGTTTAGGGTTTAGGGTTTAGGGCTCAGGGTGTGGGATTTCCGATTTCAGGTCGTCTGGGTGTTTCCCAAAAACCCAAAAAAAAAAACCTGCTTTGCTTTTTCTGGCTGGTTCTTCGTAGGGAATGAGGGAATGAGGGCCATATATATATATATATATATATCTATCTATCTATGTATTTATTATATATATATATACCCTCGAAGGGATGGTATAGGGCCCTCCTTCCCTCATTCCCTACTAAGAACCAGGGGGCTTTTCGACTCTGGAGGGAAGCCCAAGGCGCACAGTGTCCAGCACCACTTCGAAAACGAGGCCAAAGTCGTTGTAGGCCTTGTGGCTCCGAATGGCCAGTTTAGGGTTTAGGGTTTTGGGTTTAGGGTTTAGGGTTTGGGGTTTGGGGTTTAGGGTTTAGGGTTTGGGGTTTGGGGTTTAGGGTTTAGGGTTTAGGAATACGGTCTAAGGATAGGTCCGGGGTCCCTTAATATGGTCCCTTGCCCTCTTGAAAGGGTTCTGCTGAAAAAGGGTATATAAGGGTATATGAAGGGTCCCCCTTTCAAGGACCCATATTAAGAAACCATGCAACTACACTACCCAAGAGCCAGTTCTCTAAAGCATGGTTTTTTGGGGGGGTTTCCCCTGAATAGGAGGGGCCGCCTTATCTTCTAAGGACCCCAAAAGGGACGACATTTTAGGGGAGTGGCCATCTGGGGCTTGGGATGGTTGAGGGTTGAGGGGTTGAGGGGGCTTCGCCGATTGAAAGGTGTCTTCAAGGTTTTGGTCTCCGAGGCAAAAAAAGACTACTATTTGCTCAAAAGCCCCACAAAAAATGTTATAATCATCCCTTTTTCGGCCCTCACATGGATTAATACTTCTTTTTTTTGTGGGGGGGGGTTCTTAAGCAAATAGTAGAAAAGGGGGTTGTTGATGAGTTTCAGACATGGGGCGCAGTAGACGGCGCCTTCAAACTCCCACTGGGCGCCTGAGGAGCAGTTGGGCCCAGGGCTCTTCGGGTGTTGGGGTGTTAGGGTGGTAGGGTGGTAGGGTGTGAGGTCGGTTGGGGCCAGCAAAGAAAGGTTCTCCCCCCAAAGTGGCACTGTAGGCCGTGGAGTTGGGTTGGCGATAGCGTTCAAGGCGACCCTAAAAGATCCTATTGCTACGCGCCCCGGCTTACGGTGTTGGGGGGGGGTTCCGGGTGTGCTGTTTAGCCAGTTTAGACTTTGATCTTGAAGGTTTGAGGGTTTGCAAGAGAGACAACCCCCCCCCCCCCCAAGTTCCCCTACGTTGTTGCTCTTCCTGCCTGCCCAGAAACTTCACCCACCCCCCACCCCAACCCCACCCCCTCAACACCCTTCACAAGGGCTCCGGCCCGCGATGCCCTGAGGATTCACGCCGACCATCGTCAAGTTGAAGAAGTTGCTGGGCACCCTGGGGTCTTGCAGGGCCAACAAAGCTCATAGGGGCCTTTCAGGCTGAGGGGCTGAAGATTTACAGTGTTTTTCGATGTTTTTCGGTGGTAAGCGTAGGTCGAGGACGCATGACGAGAAGCCATACACAGCCCGGGCGCCAGGGCTTAGGGTCTAAGCTTCCCGAACTTGCTCAAACTTTGAATCTCCTGGCCTTTGTGAAGTCCGAGTCCTGCAAAAGCTTTACGGCATCTGCAGCCAAGTGACTCCAAGGACTGGAACATGACCTTCGCTGTGTGGAGGCGGGAGGGAGCGTTTAGGGTGCGGGGAGTGGGGAGTTCGAGGGAATCTTTGACACCTCCAACATTGACCCGCGGGCCGCTGAAAAGTGGAAGTCTTTCTCACAGAGTGCTTCGCCCCAGGAAACCAACATTCCCCGACATCAAGGAACTCTGAACCCTAGAACTTCCTGAGAAGGAGGGGGGGGGGTGGGGTTCTGTGGGAGGGAGGTCATGGGTTAAGGCTTTGCAGCTTAAGATAGCTTAAGGTTGACATGTTCTGGGGGGTTTGTAGTTGAGGGGCTCTTCCGCCTGGTTTGGGGCGGCTTCGAAGACTCCTGGCTGACCCCAAAGCTCTTCTGCGGGCGAGCGGCGTAATTCTCGTTGCACGAGATGCTGTAATTTTGAAGGCCGGTTCCACCACCCAGGTCCACGCTGGGAGGGGTCAAGTCTGCTGCTTCAGCGGGTTACTCAGAGTAGGGTTGAAGGGGGTTGGGAGCTGTGACAGGCACGGGCTGAGAGTTGAGCATGAAGCTGTGCGTCTGAAAGCATCACGGCGATTCTTCCCGAACCCCAAACCCTAAGCCCTAAACACCTCAGCTCCCGAAATCCCCTTGGGGTGGGTTACCAAGAGCTCCGCAATGGGTTTTGCAGCGGCAAGTATGAGTATGTAAATCTTTGGACCTCCCGAAAATGGAGGCACTCCCAAGTGAGGGACCTCTACCACACCACTTTTCGTGTGCGAACCTGGGCCTCTTTAACAGTACGGCACCCGCGCACCAGGTCCACATTTCCTTCGAATGGCAACCCTTCAGCAAGCTAAGCAAAAAAGCCCACAGCGGCCACGCTGTCCGTTCAGCATCCGGGGGGCTCCCGGACAGTCAGATCGAAGCCGTTGATCTGCGTCTCTTGGTTCGGGTTCGTCACATTCTGGGCAAGTGGGCCTCGGGACGTAGCTGTGGGTGTGGAGACATTTTTGGATTGGGCTGAAGGGCTGAAAGGTTGGGATTGGGGGTTGGGGACATTGAGGGTTTGGGGGTTCGGGGCGCAAGAGTGATGAGGCTGCTGAGGCGTCGGAGCACTCCAGACTCTGACTTCTTGGTCTTCGATTGGGCCCCTCAAAGGTGCAAGCAGAACAAAAAGCAACGCCCCAGAAACGGGGGCCAGCCGAAACCAGCAAGGCGTTCCAACAAGGAAACGGACGGGCCCGACGACCCATCCACCTATGAACCCCCAAAACCCCCAACCCTCAACCCCGAGCTTTCCGAAATCCACGAGTTCTGGAGACTACCATAATCGTACTAGTTAATAATAGTCATATTAATCATAATCAGAATAATTATAATCATAATATTAATAGTAATAGTAATTGTAATTGTAATTGTAATAGTAATCGTAATACTAATACTAATAGTAATAGTAATTAGCAATAGCAATAGTAATAGCAATAATAATAATAGCAGTAATAATAGTTTTAGTAAATAGCAATAGTAATAATAATAATAGTAGTAGTAGTAGTAGTAGTAATAGACCCTTTTAGACCGCACAAGCTCCGAAGTGCCAAGGGGCGGAGGTCGTAGGAGACGTTGTCCGACGGGATGGGGCGCCGATCGTAGGCCGGTAGCTGGTCGAGTCCTCTTAGGCTTCCTAGGGTTTAGGGTTTAGGGTTTTTTTTTAACAACCCTTCACTCCTTTTCGGGCGAGCTTACAGCTAGGGTAGGTTACGAAACCGGAAAGCAATGCCCCTCAGTACTCCCTGTGCATGATCATGTCACGCGCCCACGTCTAGGCGTGCCAACGAGCCCATCTCTGTCACCTCCACCACCTTCCTCCACCAAACCCTGCATGACTGGTCGAAACTGAGCATGGTCAAGAAACACACAGGGTTTAGGGTTTAGGGTTTAGGGTTTAGGGTTTAGGTTTTAGGGTTTAAGGTTTAGGGTTTAGGGTTTAGGGTTTCGGGTTTAGGGTTTAGGGTTGGGGTGTCGGACTCTGGGATCGGGCGTGACAAGAAATTTTGGCTCCAAGGCACTACATAAGGTTCGGGGGTCTCGTCATGTTTGGAGAGATTTTATGGGGGGGTTCGTAAAGTCTGGGCGCCCGCGCCGTCTTGATAGAAGAGCCCACCTTCATCTGCGATGAACACCTCAGGGGTTGGGGACCACCGCCAACTCCCCACCACCTTGTGTAACCCGAGCAAGATCCAACAAGTTTGCAGATTTGCGCCAAAGGGTACTTAGGTTGTGAGGCCTTTTGGGGTTTAGGCATTGTGAAAAGTGCCACCCCAGCACGCAGATTCGGAGCGTGATCCAGAGTCCTGACCGTCGGGTATGGGAGCCCTACAGTATGTCCAAGCTGTGCTTGACGTGCTGACGGATGTGCACATGCGTGTTCAACTTCCAATATAGTGGTAATTACCCTTCTATGCCACAAATAGCGTGGCATCCTCCCTTATAAGGGGCCTTCAGAATAGGTACCCAGATTGGGACTGGAGGCCTTCAATCTTGGCTCTGAGGTTCTGGAAGCTGGTGAGAACCCTGAAGAGAGCAAATGTTTCGGGGCGCTTGTGGTTTGCAGTGCTTGACCCTTTAGGGTTTATAGGTTTAGGGTTTAGGGTTTAGGGTTTAAGGTTTAGGACCCCAACCAGCCCAAAAGCCAACCGTAGAAAGCCTAGCTGACTCGCAGTCTACAATGCCAAGAGACAAAGCGGCCATCTGTGTTGAAGCCCGCAGACACCGAGGAGCGCTGCTCGCCAACGTAGCATGTGGAGCCGGCGGCGCCCACGCCAACTTAGACGTAGGTAGAAGGTATACGAGGTCTGTAGGGCTTAGTCAGTCCCTTCATCCATACTAAATGCGAGAAACCCTTGGTCCTCATCCCTGCAGAAGCACATACGGACGACAACACCAAAGAAGGCCACATGAAGCACCGGAAGTTAGGGATTCGCAGGCTTGGGGCCACGAAGGCTGAATGAGCTCTTCATTGAGTCTTCATGTTGCGCTTCTTTACAGGCCTTCAGTCACTTAGGACTGAAGGGTCTGTTCAGCAGCTGCGTCAGCAGCTGCAATCTATTCACCCTCTTCCTCTTGAGTCGACCAGTGCGCTAAAGAGCCGCGACGGGGACCAACAAAAAGGGCAAAATGCAGCTGGGGGCGGTGCTGAAGCCAGCCCTAAAGACAAAACACGGTGCGCTGCGTGTGCAAAATGGATTAGACCCTTGGATGCTGAACCAATTCAGCCCCTTAGGCTCCGAACTCCTTGGACCTTGTCATGGACCTTTGCAACAGTTCGAGTCAGGCAGCTGGCGTCCGTGGGGCATGAAAGGCGGGCAATGAAGCCTCGGAATTTGGGAGATTGACGTTCGCCGGATGCCATGAAAAGGGGGGCCAGGTTCAAGACATGGCACTGGGGTCTCAGAGTGTGTGAGTTCATGAACTCTCTGCTACTTCTCACAATGATTTTGTACATTGAACTTACTGTAAGCCCCTCACAACAGGGAGTGCTCCAGCTTCAAACCCGCACTGCTCGGAAGTCGCAGGAAGAAGGTACCAAAAGCCTGCTGCCTGTAGCCCGATGAGATTACCTTTTTCACGCTCAGCTGTCTCAAACGTTGACGCCGTGCTGCCGACAGCAAGGCACAGCATCTCCGTTACTCCAAGACTTTTGGTTCAGGTAGGGCATACGCAGGCGTATGCTGGGAATGTCCGCTACCAAGGCTGGTGTTCGGCCCATGTAAGAAGCACCCAACACCTGGCCTGAATCCCAGAGCCTCAGACCTCAGATCCCTGCAAGTAGCCCACCCACGCAACGAACACAGATTCTCTGAGGTTTGGTGTTCAGGGCTCACGTGCTGTGGAGGGGGGGGGGGTTGATTTGGATGCATGGTTTGGGATGCTGAAGCATGCTAAAGGTATGCTCGAAACCCCGAAGTCTTCGTGGAAGGCGTCCTCAACATCCCGGACCCCTGATGTCTACAATCCCCATGTAAGGATCAAGTTGTTCAGGGCTGCTGTTCCCGCTTGGGGGTTCAGGCCTTTTCGGGCTTTCGGGGCTTTGAGCTTTAAATCGCTGCTTGCGGCCAGCGCTCCAGTGTTGGCGGCTTCCTCTCGGGCTTCTGTGGGTTTGTAGGGGCTCGGTTGGGATTGAGACAGTTCTGACATGTTCTGACAGCACTCGTCTGAAGCAGGAAAGGCAGCTGCATGTGCTGCCGAAGCATACACGCACAGAGCGCAGAGCACGGCAAGGAATGGTGTTTTGAGGTGCGGGTTTAGACTTTCAAGTGGCCTCGGTTATGCAGTAGATGTTGTTGTCCAAGGGATTCACGCCACAGGCGTTGAAGCACTCGCCCTCGAACTTGCAAATCAGCCTTGATTGCAGGTGCCGGGACTGGGAAACAAGCCTGCGCCTGAGCCGTACATTCAAAATCCCTGACCTCGCACATGCCCTACGCATGATGGAGGGAGCCCGCAAGCGTCAGCAGTGTGTCAAACCCCTGACTTCGGGTTTCCCCCTCGAATCACGTTACACTACTTTACTTTTGCATCCAGCAACAAAGGGACAGGAGTTAGGAGAGTTTACAATTATGGGTAAGTACATACCAGTCCGAGGAACACATATGTGCCCGTCGTGACGTCCAGCGACTGGATGGTTCCTCTGTATGGCTTTCGGAGGAAGGGGAAGTTGAAGGGCCCTGCGAGACCCAGTACGTTTGTCACAGAGGTCAGTGAATGCGGAAGCTCATGGCAGAGTTGGCCACCTACTTCTGAGGGTCGCGCGGCACAAAGTGCACCTACTTCCGAGGGCGGCGCAACACCGCCGCCGCCCTCAAGCTTTGTCACAAACCTATCGCGCAGCATGGCCAGGTCATGACCGAATGTCGGTTTCATGCTCTTTGTACAGCAGTCCGCGACAAGGAGGGACAGAGCGTCTTCGTCCCAGATACCCGGTGCAACGCCGATGTCCAGCAAAGCGTAGAACAAAACTCCGGCCTGGCGGCCTTGGCGAGCCTCCCGCTTGCTGCTGGGGAACCCCACAAACAAACGCAGCGTCAAAGGCAGCCCGCACGGGCAAGCCGAAGGCGGGATCGTTTTCACGGAGACCACTTTGTGGGGATTGAGGCCGGCAGGCCGTGGAGAGACTTGAAAGGCAGGGCAACAACAGGCGGAGGCACCCTCGAATGTACCCCGAACAGACCAAAATCCTGCTACAGGAACCCCTCCATGAGGATACAACCCCAGTTTCGGAACGCAGTTGCAAAGGCCTCGGTCATCTCACTTCAACAGATGGTGTGCTATCGGGGTTGACTACACATGCCCGAAGAGGTTGTACCACAAATAGGGTGCCCGAAAACCCTAAACCCGAAACCCGAAACCCTAAACCCTAAGCCCTAGCCCATCCTCGGATGCAGTTGCCATCGATCCTTTCAGCTCCGGCGCGATGGGAGGCAGAAACGAGGAGAAGAGCCCATGGGGTTCAGTGATTTGGAGATGAGGTACAACGTTCTCGAATTACAGATTTTGGTTCTTGGGCTCAACGCTTCAAGGTCTTGTTCATTGCTCAGGAAGGTATTCCAGTAAATAGGTCATACCTCGGCATGAATATTGCTCAAAAACAACCCAAGGCACCCAAACCCCCTCCCCTCCCACTCTCCCGAAACCAAGCCCCCGTAACACCCTTAAGCCCTAAACAAAACCCCAAAAGCTCGCACACCCCACAGAGCCTGAAAACGCCTACAAGGCCCCATCAACTTTGTCATCCATAAACCAAATAAGCCCACCCCTTCCTCGATGCCTGACAACCCCACGTCAACCTTTCGCAAACAGCCAAAGCCCCTCTCCGTGAAGCCTCCCTACATACCCTCAAAGGAGCCACAAGCCCGGAGCCCCAGAAGCACCACCTGATTCGCATACCCCTTAACACCGCAAAGCCGTGACTGGCAAGCCGAAGGGCTGCTCGTTGATCACCTGCAGCGCCAAGGTCGAGAACTCGCTCGAGTTGGAACAGTTCCAAGCCTCTGCGAGGTGGGCTTCCATGGAGAGGGGGTTTAGGGCTTTAAGGGGGCTTTAGGGCTTTGTTCACTTGTTTTGGGGGGGAGAGTATAGGATGACAGGTTCTAGGGATGCAACTATGCACCACGGACACACAATCAGGCGAGAAGCCAAGCCTTCTGGGCTTGAACTCCTGAATTTTCCGGGGTGGCCTCTACATGCATGGGTCTGAGTGATCCAACCACTGCTCGCAGATCGCCAATGTGCGAGCTCGCCGGGCGTGCATGTGCTGCTTGAATCTGGCTCCGAATCGGCCAGTGCAGGCAGGTTCACGATCCGAGCCATCGTACCATTGTCAACACCAACGCCACCCTGACTAGAAAAAGCCGCGAGGTGGCCCAGGGTTAAGAAGTTTGGGTACTTCGGGCTTAGAGCACCCATACACCCTTCAACCACCCACATGCAAACCCGAAAACACAGGATCCCAAAGCAGGCCCCAAGCACTGAGTGCTGCCCGAGTCTCGGTGGTGTTGCACCTTGGACTCATGAGGGCTTCGGGCTTTTCGGGCGCAAGCCTTCGGTGCTATTTTTGGTTTGGGATTTAGGAAGATGTACAGGGTTTTGGGTTTAGGCTAGGGGTCGGAAAGGGTCTAACAGGGCCCTAATTACTAGATCTGATGAATCATGCAAGTCTGTACTCTGAAAGCCTCCTGAATTCTTGGGCACAAGGACCACTAGGTTGCCACGCGATAGGAGACGTACTCGGAGGCTTCTCCACCCCAGTCAGATCAAGGCACAGCTGCAGCGGCGGCGGCAGTGTGGTGGTGGTCGTAGTTGTTGTGGTGGTTACCTGAGCGGAGCGCGCGCGCTGATTGAGAGTTGCAGGACGAGTTAGGGCAAATGTTGAATACGTTTGAGGCTTGATGGTTGCAACTTTCTACCCTTTCTTTTCTTTGTTTCTTTTTAGGGGGCGGGGGGGCGGGGTTCGAGTGCATAGGGTTCGGCATGGACTGGTCTCGGATGGTGGGTTTATGGGGACCGAGGGTTCGCGTCTAGGGCTCAGGCGTGTTTGGCGGCGGATCCATGGACCCCCGGCTTGCGGTGGCTTGGTGGACCCCAGGGTGTAGGGCCTAAATGGATTCAGGGTTTAGGGTTTGGGGGTTTGGGGTTTGGGGTTTGGGGTTCAGGGTTTAGGGTTTACTTCGTTAGCCCAGTAACCATGTTATGTTGCAATTTTTGGGGCACCACTGGGCTACCAGGTTTAAAGGCAATGT
Source organism: Symbiodinium natans (assembly GCA_905221605.1). Lineage (NCBI taxonomy): Eukaryota > Dinophyceae > Suessiales > Symbiodiniaceae > Symbiodinium > Symbiodinium natans. Next base: position 365,446 of record CAJNDS010001125.1, on the reverse strand, counting down.
GCTATGTTTTCACAGCGAATTAGGACGCAAAGAGATTTGTCTGCATTCAAGAAAGCGAGCTTACAGTGTTTGCAAGGCTTGGGGCTTGGGGCGCCGGGATGTCTCAAAGGGGAGGGGGATGCCTGATAACAGGGAGGTTTCTTTTCAGAGCTGAAGTATGGGGCTTGGCGGCAGCCGGGGCACATCTGGAAATGGAGTGGCGCCTGGACAGTTGAGGCCGTCGTTGGTCTGGGGTGTCTGGCTTGTGTTGACCTTGGCTTCAGATGGTCTCTCCTCTGACCAAAAAGCTGCCCACTGAGGTTTTCCAGAGCGATACGGATGTTTAGGGTATTTAGGGTGTGTTGGGTATGTACTTGTTTGTGCAAGGTCTATACCGCCGAACCCCATAATTAAAAATCGCCATTGAACCCTGCAAGACGAATCGCCCTCAGAATCAACACTTGCGTAACCCCCCCCCCTCTTTGAAACCCCCAACCGCCCAGGCTGAGGCTTGCCTTCTTCGGGAATCCCAGTCAACCCCCACCACTCAAGCATCCAGCCGAATCGCGACCGCTGCAGGCCCAACGATTATTGTGCCCGTGTTAGTGGGAAGATCGATGCCTCAGCAGACTCGTGCTTTCACAGCTGGCTCTCAGTTCAGAGACATTGGAGGCAGCGCCGGAGACTTCACGGGGTTTGGGGCTGCTTTAAGCCCAAAACTTTGAACACAAAAAACCTGCCCAACCCGAACCACCACTGAACTTCTCAAAGTCCTACACCTGCAGTAACGACCATGGTACTTACAAATTCGTAGAGGATCTCGTAGATAGTGTCGTTGCACGCGCAGTAGACATGGTCTTCGAAACTCCTCCCGGAGCTGCGACAGATGGGATCGGCATGTGTAGCAGAGGACAGTCTTCGGTTATGGGGGGTTAGAGTCTGTTAGAGCTTGGGGCTTTGAATGGCTGGTTTGCGGCTTTAACAGACGGGATTGTGGGCTTTGGGCTTGCAAGGGGTTTGGGGGTCTGGGGCCTCGACAAAAGCAAAACTTAAACACCATAGACACTCAGTGGAATACAAAGGTTTTCGGATGCTGGTTCAATTTAACTAAGACCCTAAAACATTTCTATGTCCACCCGCAGGAAAGAACGGGATTACTGTTGGGCCGCATTGGGATCCCTTTATCATAATTGTATGCCCGGGAGCCCTAGATTCACTAGAGCTTTTCATCCTCATATCATCTCACCCACTTAGGTTTTTTCTATGTTTCTAGGGCTGGAAAACCCCCAAAGATATAGATTCTCCAAGACTTCTCAAACCCGACATACTTCGGCAATCTCGATTTGCAATCCCTTAGACCTCCCAAGGAAGCTCCACCGAACAAATGCTTCAGCTTAGACTTTCGAAGCACCGTTGGTCCCATAAAATCTCTCACTCTGTGGGCTTAAACCCTCTACCACTTCGAGATCTGCTTGCTTCGCTCAGAAAAGATTTGGTGCTCGATTCTGGGTTGGTGCACGACCCCGGCGAACAACCTCGGCGCGTGAGCGTGGTGCCCTCAAGGGCGCACAACCCAAGCCGGGGGGAGTCTCGGACTGTGGCGGGCCGGAAAAGCCTTGGAGGAGGGAGTCCCCCAAAAAGAGCCTACGTGCGCGACCCTGTCCAGGAGGCCCGATGGAAAAGCCTCTGCGCCGCCTGGCCCGAAACCTGTCGGCTCACGAACCCTGATGTGGGAGTGGCCTGAAGAGGCTGGCCGCACGACTCCGGAAAAAGGGTTTAGGGGTGGGGGAGATCCAAAGCGGGATGTGGAATCGGCTCAAAGCACAGGAAAACATCTCTGAAGCAAGCTGCGCCAGCACGTGTCAACATGAAAGCCCGGGTTCACGCGCTCTAAGCCACACGAAGCCTTAACTTTTGGTGGCTGGGGTGGGATCCACCGCGCTGAGGCGGCCCGACCACTCCATGGCACGGGTCAGGACCGCGGCCCTGTGGAACACCCTACGTAAGCCCCACGCCTAAACAGCGAGACCCAATTCCCCAACTAACCCAACTAAATACAGATTGTCAGCTGCCAGTCAAGGTTCAGAACCTTGATTTGTAAGCACTGCCAGGATGAAGATGCTCCCTAATCCCCAAACCCTTTACCCGGGACCCATATACCCATAAACCCATAAACCCATAAACCCATAAACCCATAAACCCATAAACCCATAAACCCATAAACCCATAAACCCATAAACCCATAAACCCATAAACCCATAAACCCATAAACCCATAAACCCCAAACCCGGAACCCTAAACCCTAAACCCTAAGCATCGAATCTCTGAGGTCCCAACCAGGCAGTCGTCACCTCACCGCCTGGGACGTCGACGCCCACCATGTCAAGGACCTGGGCTTTCGAAACATTCAAGGCCTCAAGGGTTTAGGGTTTAGGGTTTCGGGTTTTGGGTTTTTAGGGCTTAGGGTTTAGGGTTTAGGGTCTAGGGTTTCGGGTTTCGGGTTTTGGTAGGGCTTAGCGTTTCGGGTTTGGGGCTTAGGGCTTAGGGCTTAGGGCTTAGGGTTTAGGGTTTAGGGTTTAGGGTTTAGGGTTTAGGGTTTAGGGCTTAGGCCTCAGGGTTTAGGGTTTAGGGTTTAGGGTTTAGGGTTTAGGGTTTAGGGTTTAGGGTTTAGGGTTTAGGGTTTAGGGTTTAGGGCGTTTTTGGGGGGGAGCTTCCCAAAGCAATGAAAGATCTTTAAGTTTGTGCTCGGCTTGCCCGGGTCGCTTTCGCAGTTTAGGCCTGCAACTAAGGCAGTGCATTTCTCTGTTCAAGGGCTGGCTGCCTGGGTTCAAGTGCTTAGGATTCAGGGCACTAGCTAAGCTCGACGGAGGTTCGTAGCGCACAGAGCTGCCCGTCACGCTCATGACGATAACCTGCCGCGGAGGCTTCAATCCACAGCAAAAGCACCCAACCCTTTTCGGTTGTGCAGTTTGATGTTGGATGCGCTTTATGGGGGCCCCCCGAACTGAGTCAAGTTTGCCGAGCTCTTCCGAACCATGTTTGGAGGGTCTGGGGTGGGGTTCGCAATTATGTCAAGTCTGCCGGGTGTCGGAAGAAATTTCGCGCAGCGCGCCTTTAAAATAAATTGCCGGGCTTCGCTGTCCCTTTTAAACTTTAAACTCATATAAGCTCCTCCCTTTTTCCCTTTTCCAATCACATCACACCTGTGGACCGTTCAACAAGAGCAAAAACCAGCTTCGGGGTGAACACACTAAAGCAGCTACAAGGTTAAAAGATGCGCCGTGCACAACCAGTAACCAGCACGCGGGCTGTTGTGGAGAGCGTACCCAGCTTACGTGGTCGGCCTTCAGGAGCCCAGAGCTCTGACAAGGCCCCTGGAGTTATTGCGAAGAAACTTTGACACCAGAAAGTGTGAAGAGGCGCTCCCCCTAGCCTATATGCGTGCAACATGTGGGACTATAGGGGGTTTAGGGTATTTCGGGAACCCGAAACCATCCAACCTGTAAACCCCTAAACCCCGATCTTGGGGAGGGGGGGGGGGGCTTGTGGGGTTCTTGCAGGGTTAGGGTTGAGGGTTTGGGGTTCAGAGTTCTGGGGAGGATATTAGGGATCAATGGGGTTTAGGCTGAATGCCCGAGTGTGTGAAGGCTGCGGAACGCCAACAGCCCGCCTGGCTGCCAGCGCAGCCAACAGCCTCGAGGCTGGGGGCCATTCCATCTACGGTTCATACGGGGAGCCTCTTGCAAAGCTCCAAAAATAGGAACCCGGAAAGCCTATTAGGGGTTTGAAAGGGTTTGGGATGTAATCAGGGGATGTGATCAGAGCTCAGGGATCGTTTGGGACTGGAGTCATGAGCGTTGAGGTTTTTAGCTTCCAGGGCTGCTAGGGGTTCTGACCCCCTTGCGCCCTAGAGCGTGCTTTGCGAAGAAGGGCCGAAGCCCAAAACCCGAAAAAGGCACAAAAAAAAAAAAAAAAACAGAACAATCGCCAGACTGCAAACCCTAACCCGAACTCGCTCGCCCAGTGTGCGGAGCGAGACACCCAATCTTGTTCTCCCTGAGTGGAGAACGTGAACCTGCCGGGGTTTTGTGCTTACAGGGTTTCAGTACATCGACTCAGGTGGCTTGCATAGACATTCCGGAAAGCGGATGTAGGGTCTGAAGGGTTTATTTTAGGGTTTTGGGGTTCTCAATCATCTTTGCATCTTCTGCTCGAGTTCGAACCCCTCCACCCCGGAACACTCCACCCCGGAGCCCCATTCGCCGCAACACGCGTCAACTCCCAGGAGTTTGAAGCTATACTGAGGCGCTTAAGGGCCCCTTTTTTTACCGTCCGTGCAGGCTTGGTCCTTCTTAGAATCTCAGCAGAAGAGCTGTTTTTTTTTACTTTTAAGGACCGATTGGGGCTCTAGAGGGCTGCTTAAGAAGAGTGTCCAAGCTCCAGATTTGACACAACCCCATGAAACCCCGAGTTGTTCCTCGCCAGGCGAGAATGATTATAACAGGGCTGAGGGCTGAGGGCTGAGGGCTGCACAGAAGGTAAGGTTGACATGATTTGACATGAAGCAAATGACACGGGGCTTCCCCGCACCCAGGGCCCGCCTGGCGATGGCAAGAGCATCTGCATTGAAGTTTTGCCCCGATGCCCGTGGGCTTGCTGGCCAGGGGTGTCAAGATGTGTCAAGTGCTGGCTTTGGGGGGGCTGCAAGGGCTTTCGGGGAAGATTGCCGGAAGGTTCCTGGGGAATGTTGGGCGCCTTCAGACACTTGCGATGAGGGTTTGTCTTGTGACTGCTCTCTATAGACATTATAGGGAAGCGCTTGTCCGATTCTTTGTGGTGTGCGCGTGGGTGGTCTCCAGGATGCATTTGCTGATCTCTCACTTCCAACCGAAAACCCCATCAAACGCGAAACCCCAAACCATGTGTGCCTCAGCATCACACGCTCGCCACATCCACCCCAACGTCCGAGCCCAAACTCCCAACCACCTGGCCTCCGTTCCCGGAACCGCCCCTGAACCGCGGTCCCCCCCCCCAAATAAAACTCCGAAAACCCTGACATAACCATCCTCCCATAGAACTCGAAATCCCTAAACACCTACAAGTTGGATGGGCAAACCCTGACGCACTCAATCACGCAGCAAGCCACAAATGAAGGGTAAAGCTGGATCTGGTCGGGAGACCTTACTCGAGGGTTTGAAGGCTCATGTCATGGATTGAGGGAACCCCAAACCCGAAATACTAAACGGTCTTTATTAGGCACCACTTTGGGGGTCGACGGTGTGTTTTTGTGTGCTTGAGACATTGGCCGTCAGCCGTTGGAGCTTGTTGGAGCAACTGTTGGGATCGCGCTACTGGGGGCAGTTTTCTGTGTATGTGTGTGTGTGTGTGTGTGTACGTATGCGTGCGTGTTTGCGTGCGTGTTTGCGTGCGTGTTTGCGTGCGTGTTTGCGTGCGTGTTTGCGTGCGTGTTTGCGTGCGTGTTTGCGTGTTTGCGTGCGTGGGTCTGTGCGTGCGTGTGTGTGCGTGCGTGCGTGCGTGCGTGGGTGGGTGGGTGGGCTGGTGGGGGGTGGGTTGGGTGGGGTGTGGGGTGTGGGTGTGGGCGTGGGCGTGGGTGGCGTGGGCGTGGGGCGTGGGCGTGGGCGTGGGGGCGTGGGCGTGGGGGTGGGCGTGGGCGTGGCGTGGGCGTGGGCGTGGGCGGGGGCGTGTGGGCGTGGGCGTGGGCGTGGCGTGGGCGGGGCGTGGCGCGTTGGGGTGGGGGTGGGGGTGTGTGTGTGTGTGTGTGTGTGGGTGTGGTGTGTGTGTGTGTGTGTGTGTGTGTGTGTGTGTGTGTGTGTGTGTGTGTGCGTGCGTGTGCATGCGTGGGTGTGGGTGTGGGGGTGCATGTGTGCGTGTGCATGTACGCGTACGTGTGCGTGTGCATGTGCCGGCGTCGGCGTGCGAGCGCATGCGCGCTCCTGCGCACGAGTGCACGCCACGCGCGCGAGCGCGCGCGCGCGCGCGCGCGCGCGCGCGCGCGCGTGAGCAGGCGCGTGCAGGTGTGGGTGCGTGGGTGCACGTGCGCCTGCGCGCTAATTTTGCGTGTGTGCGTGCGTGTGTGCGTGCGTGCGTGGGTAGGTGGGTGGGTGGGCGGGTAATCAAACTACACTTCAATTGAATTTATTAAAATATATGAACAATGTATTGGTGGGTGCAGGGTGGGTGGCTGTACGTGCGTGCGTGCGTGCTTGCGCGCGTGCGTGCGTGCGTGCGAGCGTGGGTGTACGTACGTGCGTGCGTGCGTGCGTGCGTGCGTGCGTGCGTGCGAGCTAGGTGCTCTCTCGCGCGCAGCGGCGCGCGGCGCGCGCGGGCTAGCGGGCGGGCGG